>JJRW01S0000173.1:43017-53675 GCA_001188405.1 Loxosceles reclusa
CTAAAAATCGCGATTTTTAAAGAGAACAATAAAAACTTGACGATTTATACGTAATAACGAATATTCCACTTCTCAGCCTTTCATCTGGGTTACACGCTTGTCCAAAAATGAAGTAATTTTGGATTCAGTATATCTTTTTGAAATTATGGGGTGGACGCAGAAATATACGTGCAGGTGATGATGATTGGTGTTTTATGCCCCAAGGACCTAGCAAGATCATACTGTGCCAAATATGAGATGAACATGAACAAGATGAAGACAAACACACACACCCATGCCAGCCAGGACTCGAACCCAAGATCCTCCGCACAGTAGCCCGTCACTGGTACCACTGGAGCGGCAATATACGTGCAGAAGGGGGCAAAACTAACACGTCGGAACGGCCACGTATTAGGTAGTGACTTGACTTGTAGCATTAGATGTAAGTTAATGTCATTGCATTATTACAGCGAAATTACTTGAAATTTTCGAAATTGATAAAATTTCGGGAGGTGCTCAAGCCCGATAGACCCCTTAAATATGCCACTGCCGACACGTATCTGGGCTGCTGATTTCGAAGTCTTTTTTCTGATTTCAAAGTGCACGGTTAATGAGTATGGCCAAGCTGCTGCCGGATACTTAACCTCAATTTTATCTGAAATGTATAGCAGAGTACGACCATGTCCATTTTATACAGCGTCTTTTCCGGAGAGTTATTTCCGACGATGTGCGTTTCCCCCATAGAGTAGTTACGTAAGGAAAATATATCCTAAGAACAGCATCCATATTAATACTCTCCCAACAAACACTTTAATGTATTCTACAATGAGGGTGTGTGTACACGAGACGCTGAAAAGTTCTTCTCAGAACTATTTACTGCATAGTATAGATAATTTTTCTTGATGACTAGTACGGTTGAAACTAGTCAAGAAAAATTATCTACATTCTTCAGTAAATATTGCTGAGAAGAACTTTTCAACGTCTCATGCATATCTGCACCTACAGAAAAGCAGTGAGGACTTTTGGTTAAATAGGGGTGTGGTTGGATAATTGAGGAAGGGACAGGTTGCAAACGAGAAGGGAAAAGAACTGCACAAGAGTTAGCAGAAAGGTGAAAGATCTGGAGCCTCCAGCGTCTTTCGTAATAAGCTTACAAACCATAATGAGAAAGTAAGATTAAGTTACCATCTATTCGCCAAAAAGAAGTACTCTAAAAGCCAATTAAATGCAGCGGAGCTGGAAGAAAACATAAGGAACCGGTTTCAAAAACCAGCCAACGGCTAGAGAAACTGCTTTAAAGTTGCCGTTGCAATTCCCGTTCGAAGTTAAGAAGAGTTTACAGCGAACTTTTGATGTGAAAGGTTTTCGCGACAAACAAGTTGCTTTATGTTATTTTGTGGAGAAGGGCAGACATGATGGCCTAATAATAGGCTTCTTACAGTTGATGAATGTTCCATATGTAATTGTTTGGCATCTTTTAGTCATTCCTTGCGTGCCGTGCCGAAAACCCGTGCTTGTTTCATACGCAACTAGTTGCAAATTTACAAACTCGAAGAGCTATTAAGCTTTTGGAGTTTACAAAGGTTTTGCTAAACGGTGTTCGAGAACTTCAGTGGGCGCTTCTCCAGACTTTGACACGGTTACACTTCGTGATATCTCTATTCCCACAAGCAAAACAAAGCATTTTCTGAGTACTATCGCAGAAATGCTTCGTTGTAACAACATATATTGAAGAATCGTAAGGCTTCTCGACCTTCGGGATACCTTGATGAGTATTTGTTGCCACATTTAGGTGAAGGTATGTTACGATAGCATAATGTTAAATGATTATTTTTCGTCCAAATTTGTCAAACTTGGAGGGTTTTTTGTTTTCCTACGTCTGATGAGGCCCGCCTAGAGGAAGGCTCGGTAAGGCTATTCCTCGGCGTTGTTAGTGGCGTCTGCTGTCCAAGTTGGCCACAAACCCAGAGTCGGGCCATGTTTCGGGTTATTGGAGAATTCATGCAGTTACGGCCGAACAGTTACATGCTATTTATTCAGAGACAGACTGGCTGCGGGGCATCCTCTTATGTCTGTGTGTTCAATGGGTAGGCGAATTTCTTCTTTACTAAGAAAACTTGCTGAGTGCTATGTACCTGACTGATGCCGTGGAGGCGGAGACAACCCACCCTCGACCGGGCTGTTACATGGGCGTGTCAGACCCCGCTGTAACGGAAGAGATAACGCTTCTGTCTGAGGAAGATTTTCTTTGTGCTCACGGATGACGGGAGTCTATCTGAATACTTCGGTTGGAGCACGGGTCGTCGTGGGTATTGTCGCAGGAGAGGTAAAAGACTTCCTTTGGGATGGTGCAGTTGCTAGTTCAGGGACAGCTAGCCATTTGGATAAGATCATAGAGATATTTACGGCTTTATGCCTGATGGTAATCTTGCTACGGAAGCAGGGAATTTAACTAGAGATAACTTAAACCACAGAAGTAAATTGTTTCATGGACAGCTCTGTCCTCAGATTCGAGATTACAATCTTAAAATTAAATTATTTGAACCGATCTCCTTGTAGCAAGATCAGAGGGGTATTGATGTCCAACGCGGGTCCTCCTATTGATACGTTTTTACCTTTGACATATATTTTGAAAAAGCACCAAAATTGGGCGGGGTCCCCTCAATGTAGTTCTGGCAGCAGTACCCTTTGCCTTCCTCTCGAGTTCAGACAAACGTTTCTATCTGAGAAGTTAAAGTGACATGAACAATGTGCAGCGTATATATAGAACATGATTTTATTTCTGCATGGCTGCTTAAGAAACGGAAACAGGAAATATTGTACGCAGAAGGTAAGTTTTCGTAAAGCAAGATATAAAAAGCAGTTAAGTAAAAACATGTAAAAAAGCGGATTTTAAGAATTTATAGAAATCAACGTAAAAAAGAGGGGACTCTTTCATTCATTCATTCTCTCCCTCCCCCCCTCTTTTTCTCGCTCCTCCTTTCTCTCTCTCTCCCTCCCTTTCTTTCTCCCTTTTTCCTCTTGCTGTTCTTTCATCTCTTCCCTTTTCTCTCGCTTTCTTTCTCTCCCTTTTCTCCCTCTCTCTCCCTTCCTTTTCTCTTTTTTATCTTTCTATCCCCTCTCTCTCTCATTCTTTCTATCACACTTTCTTCCTCTTACTTCACACACAAAAAGTTATAAGTGATAAGAAGGCAGCCCCAGAAGGAACAGCAACAACAAATTAAGCAAAAATGGGGAAGAAAACAAAAAAGCTCCAAGTAAAAGGGAGAATTTCTGCCCACAATAAAAAAGTAATTGGACTTTATATCAACACGAGACTAAGTTTTCCAACTTTGGTCACCTATTCATATTCATCAATCAGACATTATTCAATTAAGTCACCTATTCATTTGACCAGGTGATTGAGGTAGCCAATAAGACCAAGACACCTTCGAAAGAATACAGCCAAAATATAACCAAAATCTGTTTGCATATATGCTTTAAGCACGCTGATAAAAATCACGGGGAAAATTAAAACCAACGAAAGAAAATTAGCTTTTTCTTTGTTTCTTGTGCACAAATTATGGTAGGGGAAACTGCTATTTCAATATCCAGACACCCCTACGAAGAAGTGGATCTGGCTGTTCACTCGTTCTGATACGTCCATGAACGATGAAAAGCTTTGATGGAGGATTGGGAGCTCTTAAAACATGCGTTAGACAGAAATGAGTAAGTCGGAAGAGAGTGATTTTGAACGTGGCATTACCATCGTTGGGAAATCGATTCATGAAGTATCGGATTTGCTGCAGGTGCCGAAATCAACTGTAAGTTATGTAATTGTGAAATGGAAGCGTCCAAGAAGTGAAAATGCAGAAGAACGAAGTGATAGACCGGAAGGACTGAATGACTGAAGACGTCGAATCCTGAAGAGGGTAATTAAGGAACATCATAAGTCCCCGGTGGCAGCGATCTCTCGTGAGTTTATATACGTGCTGGGCGTTGTCGCTAGCTGTTCGTCGAGAGCCAAAAAACCGTGGTTTAACATGGACGTGCGGCCGCTAACGAGCTGGAGATCACCGACGTCAATGCCAAGTATTATTTGTTATCTGCACGTTTTTTCATCATGTTAAGTTTCGATATATAGCTGTTTCATTTGATTTTGATTAATTTATTTCTGGTGCATTATTTTTTGTTATGATGAGGGAGACCTGTTCCCTAATTTGACTTAATGTTGTGCAGTTGACAACGGAGAAGGTCTCCGCAATTTTATGGGTAAACTGGTATATATATGTTTCTCCTTATATATAGTCTGTTTATGTGATATTGGTTATTTTGTTTCTTGTGTATATTTAACGAGGGAACTCGGTTCCCTAATTTGGACGGCGGGGAGGTTCTCCACGGTTTTCTGGATTTTTGACGTGGTCGGCCGTGGTGGGTTTTTGCCTGTTGCCGACTTTGAATATTTGTATAAGTGTTCTCTGTAGCGTGTAATGCACACCTCGAACAATGGAAACACGTTCTTTGAAGTAATGAATCTCGGTTCACGATCTCGAAGTCGGACGGAGGCATCTGGGTTTGATTCCCGGCGAACGCTTCATATCCGACTTATACTGTGCAAGATATCAAGTTCGCTGGTGGAGGCGTAATTTATGGGTGTGTTTTTCGTGGTTTGGACTAAGTCCATGGGTTCTTGTGGCCGAAAGCATGAACTCAGGAAGGTATCTTGACATTCTGAACAACGCTGCACTCCCAACTCTTTGGTAACAATTCAGTGAAGGCTCGTTCCTATTCCAACAGAATATCTATTCTCTTCACACCATGATAAAGCAAACCGACTCAGCTTTTGTGGCCTCAGTTTCACAGCATGAGCATTTACAAACGGGATTGGCCTTCACATCGCTATCAATCTTATCGAACATCTGTGGGACGAATTAGAAAGCAGATTACGTGTCCGGTCAAATCCCCCATCAACCGTGGACCGGACTCACAGCAGCTCTCATGGGCGTCTGGAAAGTAATTCGTAAGACCATGTATCAAAACCTGATGGAAAGTCTTCTCAAACGTGTGGAGGTTGAAATTAACACAAAAAGTTAGACTGATATTCTATCAGTACGTACAACAGGAGTTTTTGATTCTACAACAGGATTGTTCGGATACTTTTGCCCTTTTTTATATGTGCACTAGTTATTCATATCCCTCTTTTTTGTTTGACAGGGAATATAAACGGAATTGTTATCTTATAAAACAGCAGCAATTTGATTCTTGGTAACCTCGCGTTTCGCTCCTAAGGGACAAAATAAGCAAAACTTTCCAATAAGGAGAAATGAATTTTCACCAGGTATTTCGCTAACGTGGTTGTCGTAAACGCTTCGGAAATTCTAAATGTTTTCCGTCTTTACTGGTTACCGAACCCACGTTTATCATTTTGTGCATATTGCCTTAGTCACTGGTTCACAAGGACACAGGAATAATATTTAGAACAATTAATTTTCAACTGTCGGCAAGATGGTAGATTAAACACGCACAGCTTGACAATTGTTAAGTAACAACTCATTTGTGCAATGTAGCATTCGCAACGTCGCGCAGTCGCAGAAACAATAAGTGTGAGGGTATTTTAGGGCAAGACGTCTTATCTGTAGCAATTCAAAAGGGTTACACAAGGCTGATTTCCAACATACACAGCGCCCTAAGACAAATTCTTGACCTATACAAACACTGTATCATACAGTGGATCCCAGCACATGTTGGTATTGATGGAAACGATGCCGCTGATACATTGGCAAAAGAGGCGAGACGACTTAATAATGAATTGCCTCCTCGAGTCATCCTCAGTGATATAAACTCAGTGGTTAAGTCGAGATTCACGAATAGGAATGTCAAGTTGAAACGCCAGATCTGCGAATTGACCACAAGCAGAGTTCTTGCGAAGATCTTAACAATAATGAGAACAGGACATTTTAAGGGAATGCAGATCCAGCGGGATGGAAATAGAACATACTCCAACTGTAGAAACTACCCCGACTTAGAACCGAACCCCAAACATATTTGTGCCTGTCCTGTTATCCTGGCAAAAATGTAGCATATCAGTGACACTCCCTATGAAGACCTCTATGCAGACAATTACCTCCAGATCGCCGAAGCTGCGTGGACAGCCCATGGTCCTATTTGAATAAACTATCTATGGATACGACAACAACGTCTTATCGATGTAAAAGACAGTGCATAGGAACTGCTTCTTGATTCCAAATGTCAAACAGTCAACTTGTAGAGGAAAATGTCTTTGTACATTTCGTAAGATAGTGCTGTAAAATTTCCATATTTCACGGCAAATACTAATTGCAGAATGTCTGTCAGACATTATTTGAATGCTTATAATCGTGGACTAGAAGTTCGACGGCTCGAGGCAGGGCAAGATGTCACTGAAGTCGCCAATGATAGGCGTGTGCAAAAGCTTTACTTCCAGGTTTAAAAGGCTGTTGGAGGCAGAACAGTATATTGAAGGCAGCGAAAGAAGCACCACACTTCAAAATGACAGCTTTGTTATTGCTGTAGCGAAAAGAATAGAAAAAATGCTCCATTCGAGAGAGTTTCATACCTTGAAACGCTATCGACATTCGCGTACTTGCCAAAACCATTTGTCCCCACTACATCATGTTGGCTTGTTTGCACGGAAGCCTGTTACATGCGTTGTGTTAACAGCACGCCATCGTCGGGAAAGATTAAGCTGGTGTAAAGAATTACTTCCTCGGGGGTGAAAGCCATGCTGTCATACGAATCCAGATTTACGATCCAGTGATGCTGGTCAGCAGCTAATGTGGCGAGAGAAGGGATCCTGTTACCTTCAACAGAATGTCCATGAAGCTGATCGTTGTGGAGGAGCGTGGTATGGGTGGATATTAGGCAGAATGACAAAACACAGCTGCACATCTTTGCTGCAGGTTCCTTTACATTTCAGTTTCTGGGTCATGTGTTTCCTGGCGTGTAGTGAATCCAGACTTTTTATTCATGGGTGAAAATGTTTGTTCATACAGAACAGCTGAGGAGAATCAGACGCTGGAATGTGAAGATATTGTGAGCGCATGACATGACCTGTGTATTTGCTTGATTTGAATTTTATAGTGCATGCTTCGGACGATCCTGGGAGACGTGCTGCACAAAGAAACACCTCCTTCTTGAACTATGGAGGAACTCAAAATCGCCTTCAGAGATGGATGGATGGACAATATTCACAAAGCTCTCAACAGTTTGTGGACATCATGCATAACAAATACCAAACATGTGTTAGTGTCCGAGCAGGGCAAACACCATATTGCGGCACTCATGTCTATGCTCATTCAGGCGGAAAGGAGCACTTTCCCTGACTGATCGATATTACTGAAAGGAACCCTTTGTTTCATTTTCTTATCTTGTTTCTTTCTTCATTCAGCGATATCTTTACCGCTTTGATTAATCAAAAAAAATGCTGAGTACTTCTACTAGATCTTTAGTGAGTTTCATTTTTTGAATGTCATTTTTTGAATCAATGTCTAATATTAATCATTCTGATAAATGTCTCTGTTCCTTAGCAACTGTTAATCAGTGTAAAATTTCCAACCATAAACAAACACCATACACCTAATATAAAGATTTAAGAAATGACAATTAAAAAAATCAGAAGGAGTGTGTCAGAAGCATCTTAATTACCATTCATTAGAAACTTCATTGAGTGAAGAAAACATTTACTTTTTAATCCTGATTTGATGCTAAGCATGCAAAGCACAAAATTTAATTTCTTTAACTTCGTAGTATTATCAACATACAAAGAGAAAACAACACAACATGTCACTGTAACATTAGAAAAGATTCTTAATTCTCTCGAAAAACTTCCGAATTGCCTTAAAAACATGTTACGTTATGACAAAGAGTTTGCGATAAAACTGTAAAATATCTGTGTTAGTTGTCAAGCTCGCTCTCGAAAGCTAGCAGAAAAATGGCTGTCTGAAAGCCTGCTTGGCAATTCTTTCTTGTTAAAAGCCTGTATTGAAACATGGCAGACGTTACTACTCTTCCCAGGGGGCTTAGCACAATACGTCGAATATTCATTGGGAAGACATGAAGTAAACAGCTTGAAGCCTATGTTATTCAAGGAGAAAAATGAAACCGGTCGGGACAAAACGAAGCGATAAATTACTAAATGAATTTTTAATAATGCTTTCATTATGATGGCAGGCAAGCGACAGAAACGTTGTTCAAAGGTGAAGAGACAGACAGCATAAAACGTATTACGCAGAAGAGCTTTTCCTTTGTAGAGCGCCATGGCAATTCGGAGATATTTTTAAAGTCAAATTTCATTTCAGGAGCACTAACGGGAAATTCGATAAACGCTCAAACGCCATATTATAACACGTTTAAGCTTCAGTTAGAAAATAAGTATTAGGCTGCTCACAGGCACGTGTTAAATCTATGCTGTGACCTAAGGCCCGAAAACCGAGCCGTCCTCGAACCAGTAGGCAATCTGTATACTCATACTGTAACATTTTTGTAAAGTATATGTGTATTCCTCTTCTTGAATAACTTCTGTCTGTCACCATCACAACGGAAGGCCCCTTCTTCTTGCTGTAACGATTACTAATGTTCCCCCCTGCTAACCATTAACATTTCCATAAAACAGACAAAGACTAACGTGTCTATACGCCTCTCCGAGAAAGAATTAGCAGTAGAAACGAAATGCTACGTCAACAATGGCTTGCAGAACAGACATATAAAGAGAGACGTTGTCTCGTAGACAGTCGTAAAGTTGGAGGCGAAGGCTCCAGTTGTTTGTGTGTGTGTGCTGTACCCGTCTCACAAGAGACTTTTGACAGCATCCCCTAAGGGGAGTCAAGTCGTGGTCGCGAAGCGACCTTTGCCAGTCGGCAGCCTACCCGGATCAACGAGATTCGCCTCCACAGAACCAGCGAGAAGTCAAGAGCCCCGCCGCTTTGTATGCGTGCTCCTAACTCTAGTCTACACAATCTGTTCAAGTACTGCACCAATCTTATTTCCAGTCCCGCCCGTCTGGGCCACGTTTCAATCAAGTTTCAAGGTCAGTCTTGCTCGTCAGCAGCGCCAGGCAGTTGAGGAGTTTTCCCAACAACCTAGTTCTAATGAGCCTCGAGTGGTGAGGTCGGGCTCATTTCGCTTCAAGTTCCAGGCACGCCTGGTGTGGGCCGCGCGTAACTCTCAGCACTCCGAGGGAAGGGCGCCGAGATAACAAACAGCCACTACAAGTCTAATCAATTCATGTCTTTCGAAACAAAGTGCAAAGGCTGGCAAGACCTTTTCATCTCAGGGAGGCGAGACTTAGAAACATGTCTCAGCCCCACTTCTCGTGGAACTTCTTTCCCCATTTCCCAGTTAAACTGGTCGGCTCTTCCGTCTATCTCTAGCCAGTATATCAAACAGACCTGTTTTGGACTTCAGCCACGTCTGAGTCTCAATAAAATTTCAAGTTCACGGGGACCCCAACTCTGCCAGCGTTGGTTTGGTCCACAATAGCTTACGTAAAGTGGGTTCAGACACACATAATTATACACTATACAAGATAGATATACAACTACGTGTAATGCCCAGAGTACTATCTACAGAGAGATAGCCCCCCCCCCTCACACCACGTCTGAATAATAATGTACGACTTTATGTTCGGTGTCGGACCCTATAGTAGGCCAAAAAGACCCGAAAGGCCCGACGCTTTCGAACTTATCAGTCCAGTCAGTCCCGCTTGACTTTTCCAGACCTTCCCCTGAAGAACACAGGTTTGGATCTGTAGGAACACCCGGTTCCATGCTACCGGGTTTTTGTACTAGCCACTGACCCAGTGCCAGTGTGCTAGTCGGCGCCTTAGCAATAGCACTTCGCTCCAGACTCTCGAAAGAGCCCCCTTAGGCGTCAAGTCGGACACTTGTCTAGCCTCTGACAGAGTGCCAGAGCCGCTGACTTAGTCCCATTGGATGGGCGCGCTTATGTGCGACTATAGTTCACCATCATGGTAGCGCATCTCCGTGACTGAGTTGGACAACTAGGTTGCCACAACACTGATACTACACTGCTTGGACCGCGAGGTTCGTGAGCCGTCAACTCGCGTACCTCGTCTTATGCCACAACACATGCCTCTCAGCACCTCTGGGCCCCTCACTCTTTAGCACCATTAATCTCGTATACCGTTCAATGGAGTTCCCAGACCCACGTGGGATAAATCCCGGACGTAAGTGACGTAAGTGGACGTTGGCCACTTGCTCGGATCGGGTAACGGCCGCACGACCCGGCTCAGGAAGAGTCCTTACTGCCAGACTAGTGCTGGACCCTTTTGCACTAGGCTGTTTTAGCAAGACAGCGAACTCCTTCGGTCCTTGTCTCGTAGACAGACTCTCCCTCTCTCCATTTCGAGAACAAGCCGAGATAATGTTATTTTTAGACGAGACCTAAAAGAGGTCAAATAAATTTTATAAAGTGATCTAAGCATTTGAAATAGTGCCCTTCAAGGTGTCCAGTTTGGACACATAGAAATTTATCAAGCTGTATACGTCTATTGAAGTACTGCAGAAATGAATTAAGAGTTCATTGATGTTGACGGTTGTTTCAACAGAACACTGATAAATGAAACTTGCTTTAAATAAGCCAATAAAGCTCTCAGTGTGACATTTAAAAACATACCGTTTCAAAAGAAATGTATTAATTTTAGA
>JJRW01S0000174.1:83078-95959 GCA_001188405.1 Loxosceles reclusa
ATGTTTATGCATAAAATAAAAACAGAATTATATACAAAGATGAAAACAATATGATTTTTTTATAAGTTGTAAGATAAAGTCTTACTGTAGTCATTAACAAAATGATGCTTAAAAGTAAAACACAAACAAACAAACAAAACCGACATTAATAGGATATGTGACCACCCGTCTTTCGCATACAAAGTTTATTATGCTTTCCATCAGGTGATCAACCACGGCAGAGTCAAGTAATCGCCATTCCTTCTGTAGAGCATTTGTAACTCTGTGAGAGGGGTTGGGGGTGGGAAACGTGCACACATAGCACGTTCAAGGGCATTCCAAAGATTTTCAATGAGATTAAGGTCGGGAGAGTACGCTGCCCACTCCATACGTGCAATCCCCTTATTGTCCAGGTAGTTGTCGACGATACCAGCTATAGACACGCACATTATTATCCATTAAAATGAAAGCAGAACCAACTGCTGCTGTGTACAATCTCACAGTGGGGTCTATGACTTCATCCCGATACCGGACAGCCGTCACAGAACCCCGTCTATAGATGTGCGATATCCCAACGAAATCCCTGCCCACACCATGATGCTTCCACCTCGGAATACGTATGTTCGGTGATGTTCTGGGCTTGATTGCATGTGCATTGTAGTCTCCAGACCCTTACACGCTTGTCATCTGGTTGAAAGGCAAATCTCGACTCACCCGTGAACATTACGTTGCCCCAATCAGACACAGTCCAGCTGATATGTTGCCGACACCATTTTAATCATGCACCTCTTGACTGGACGGATAGAGGAAAACAAACTCGTGGTACCCGGGCGTACAGTTGTGGCAGATATCGCCTGACCAATGGACACAGCAACTATAGATGTCACACGTGTGGAGGTCGCTGTTTGACTCCACTTGTATACAATAGCAATATACAGTATATATCTTCCGCGGTAGTCATAACCCTTGGGCGACCGGCCACATGTCTTCAGACAACTGTTTGGATTGTTTGTAATCATTTCCATAATCGTCAAATGACGGAATGATGAACGCCGAAGAAAAAAACAACATCTGTGATTGATTGTCCTGCTTCAATGCGTACAACAGCACGCCAGCGCTCAGAATCTGCCACTGGTCTTCTGGAAGCCGTAGAAACACGTCTTTCTTGAAAAGAAACGGTACTTAAGTTCTAAACACTTTTTATCAGCACTTACATTCAATTTCTGTAACCTTTACAATACTGGCTTCTTATACTACTGCCTTGATTTGCATATAGCTCGACACGAAACCGTGATTGGTTGTTATATAAGATACTTACATACTTCCGTCTACCTCTGCAGCGAATCGCAGTCTCTCCACTTCATATTGGCTTTTGGAAATTAACATTTCCCTCTGCCTGCTTAACTTTGGGCAATAGGCAAAGAAAACACATTCATGCCTTTGTATGTTGTCAAAACTATTAGTTCTTTTGCTGGAAACTTCTCCGTCTTTTGCGACAACATTAATCTATAAATACAAGCTGTCTCGCGTCGAAGACGTGACCCTTCCTAGAGTTCGGAAGAAGAGATTTTTGATTGTGGTGTGTATCGTGTTGTTAATTGTTCTTTGGATTGCGGTTGAACCCCTCTCGCTACCCTGTCACGTATTGTGCATAATTTACTGCGTTTGTTTAGCTGTGCATTTCTTAGAGTTGTCAACATATTCTGCAGTTAAATTTCTATTCCGCTGTAGTCTCAATCTTTTTGAGCTTTGTTACTTCTCTTGAGCGGCGCGTTGGAGTGAACTAGTAATTTAATTGAATTTGTGTAGTAAATAAAAAAGGGTCTTCCCCGTTTTAAGTAGAGTGAAATCACTGGCCATCACACACTAGTGAAACATCAGCCTGTAGTTGACGTTCACCGGAATTTTTATAATGTGGTAAAATCGTTTTCCCCTATCGATAATAATTTCGTAAATGTACGGGATTTATATAAACTAAAATAAAAGCAGGAATAATTCTACATGAAAACTTCGAACTTTATTAATGCATAGCACAGTAAACTATATATATTCTTAGAAATATAAACAGTTTTTCTTCATTTTTAGAAGAATTTACATTTAATAGCACACACATTGTAAAGAAAAACTGCCCTCTTGTCGCGCCGGGATTCGAACCTACGGATCTGTCAGCTTTGGAGTGACCGCTTTACCGATTAAGCTGCGCCAACAGGTATCTGAGAAGCTTATTACTGAATTCTTTTCTGAGGAGAACCTTACAACATACAATTGAAAAAATGAATTGTGGTTATCATTTTAAACACAGGAGAGATATTTTCATAGAGAGTCCTGTCACTATTCCCGAAAAAGATGAGATTCACAAACTGTGCAAAATTAAAAGTGCAAACGCGCCAGAACCTGATGAAATTCATACGAGAATGCTCATTGAAGCGGTTGATTTGATCGCAGAAGCATTGCAAAACATCTTTGCCCAGTCGTTTGAGACAGGTATAGTTCCTGAGAAATGGAAATTGGCAAATGTAGTGCCTATTTTTAAAGGTGGTGACAGGCAAATAGCAGCGAATTATGGTCCAATAAGTCCGACTTTAGTCATAGGTAAGACTGCTGAGGCAATAATTTTAAACGACAACTAACGACCTTTTTAGAATCTAAGCCTCTTATCCAAAATTCTCAGCACGGGTTTAGGAATATAGTGTCTTGTGGCACAAATTGGAAATTGTATGACCTTGTCACAAAGGAAATAGGTAATAAAAACAATGTCGATGTAATTTATCTGGATTTTCGTAGGGCGTTTGACAAAGTATCTCACAGCAAAGTAATGGACGAAATGATGAAAATTGGTGTGGGTAGTAAGTTAGTGAGAGCAATTGGGTAAGCAATTGGGAAAATGTTGTAAGTGGAGTCCCTCAAGGATCTGTTCTGGGACCCTTTCCAAGAAATGTTCTTGGTGTACGTGAATCACTAAGGGGAGGGAGTTGGATCATTTGTTAGCAAATTTGCGGGTGACGCTAAAGTCATACGAATTGTAAATAATGAAGCTGAAGCCCGGGAACTCTAAAACGATATAGATAAGCTAGCTGAATGTGCGGAAAAGTGGGATACGGTCTTTAATGTTGAAAATGTAAGATGATGCATTTCGAAAGTACAAATAAAGGATTTAGCTGCAAAACAGAAGGAAGAGAGAAATGTTAAGATATTTTTGATACATGTTTAGTGACAATATTCTTGTAGAGCGTTTAAGTTCCGACTGTGAAGATTTATTTGCCAAAAGCTTTTTAAAGTTTTCAAGAGTATTACTATTGGTGAGAAATGTTTGCTTTCACAATCAAAATATTGACCTGGACTGTACCTTCTAGAAGTTGAGTGCGTGGTTAGAAATTGCGATGGACATTCAGCCATTTGGTAACGTCCGCTTGTGTTTGACTTCATTCGAGTCTTAATATCGCGATATCGTAATTACACAGGTAAATACTGTCTTGATGTTATGTTCACACAATGCTATTTCTGATTCCTGAAGTCCTTTTTTCCGGAATGACTGTGAACTACCTGCGTAACAGCTGTTCTTTTGCAATAGTTCGTTTGCATAAATGGATGCCTGCACCAAGCATTTCCATGCAAGGTGTCGCTGCTGTCTGCCGTTCATAGTAATATATGCCAATTTGGCGCATTTTAAATGAATTGTTTCAAAGTTACCGTGTTTTGTAACTTTGGAGCTTAATTTATGGAAGCCAGTGTAGTTGAAAATAAGCAAATTCTATTGCATATCAACACTTTGGCTTTATTAGCAGATAAAATTTTCCAGAAATTTGGAATCAATTGTGTCACAGACTGGACCCCATAAAAATTTAGAGGAATTTATCTCCGTCAATACCATAAAACAGTTCACTATAAATCACAAAGTCATAGCGTTTTTTTTTTTATTTTAATAACGTAAGACAGGTGAGGAAACACCTACGTCTCTGTGGAAAAAAGAAAGCAAATAGAGAAGACGTTTGGAAAAAGAAATGTTAGTTTTCAATAGCAACGAGAAGGCGCTTGTCACAAGTTACAGTTGTGCGAATAAGCTTCAGTTCTAATCCAGGAAGTTTTTACGAAATTTATATGAATTTATTATACACGGAGTTTAATATTGAATGTTGTATCGTAACCAGTTTGAATAACTCATTTTATTCTCAATAAGGTTGGTAACATTTAGCTTTCTTGATAGTTTTTTTGCTGAACACGCATGAGTTCTGCCACTGAAACTTTCTAAGTAATACTACACTGATCAACAATATTACAGTATTGCCACGATTTTAAGAAAATATAAATCTTGCGCGAAATGGAAGAAATTATATGCATGGAGAAAGGAAAAATAAAATGCAATAGGCTATAATAAGATTTAAAAATGAAGCATGAAAGGTGAAGCATTACGACGTTTGTAATGTCCACCCACAAAAGACTTCAAAGTAAGCATATAATTAAATCGCCGGAGTAGCTTAACCGGTAAAAGCGGTTCGGTGTCAGAAAGTAAATTTTCTGCTGCTCTAATAGATTTAGATCTACGCGTCCGTGTCGACATTTTGTGTCGAATCTAATTCACAATTAAACAAAAAAATCCAACTTCAACTCAATAACTTAATTAATTTTAATAAAATTTGCCAATGATGAGAAAAAAACCTAAGCAAAATTGAAAGCAACACTTTTATTTTTCTTACGAACAAATACAAGCCAAAATGAACTTAGGAAACTAATTATTTCTGGTGCTAATTATACCGTGAATCAAAATACAGAAATTTCAATAAATCAGGTATATTCAATTTACAAATCGAAAACCAATAAGTACTTTCCTACTTTAAGTCACCTTAAGTTTTAATTTAACTTTTAGTTTCCTTGGAAACGTTTTAAATCCTACTTTTTGTCGCTTAAAGGCCTTTTAATTAGCTTGATAATTTAATTTACTTATCTGGACAGAATCTGTAATTTATACGACCGTAGAACCGGCTTTAATTCGTAGACATCAATCGAGACCTTCTTTCACACATGTAAGTCGAGTCACAATTTCAAACTAGGCACTGGCTGTGCGCAACACTCTAAACTTTCAGGGCACTATTTCAGTGCTTAATTTACACAAGAAATGTAGATGCACTATGATAGGACTAAGTAACACTGTTTTTAAACACTACGGCCGCCAAAATAAATTCCCGGCACCTCTGAGAAAATTCAAGGCGATGCGAGCGCTCGAATTTCTCGTGAACGTTTGCTTCTAACACCGTCGCCACTCGATTCGTTTCATGATATGACTTCTTAGCTCTTTTGTTTTCGTCCAGCGGAAGCGAGTACGGATGTTATTTCTTGGCGCTTTTGATTAGTATGTTAAAAAGGAAGGGAGGGGTTAAATCATTACAAGACGCTTACTTTGCTTATTGAGTCTTCCTTCTACGACTACTTTGATGACTGTCGAATGGTATTTTGCAATTTGTCAAGATCGTGCTAAACTGGTTCGAAGGGTATCGGTAGAACTGCCTGATCCCTTATATATTTTTAGCAGTGTAAATTAATGTGGGTTTACATTACATACAAATAATTATTTTTGTGTTTCCATTTAGAACTTTATTGTTCAGACTTTGTTTAATTCTGAACAATAAAGATGAGGATTACGGGTATAAAATCGTAAAACGCTAAATTTTAGGAGTGAATTTCTACAACCTGTTGTTACTAGAGCGGTAGCTAATATGTACTAGTTATTTTTCCTATAATGATAAAATCCAATTTCGTATACTTCACTTCTAAATTAGGCGAACTGTAAATCTCAAGGAATATGGGATTGGTTGGTTGGAATTTAATGATACAAAACCCTGTATAGGCCACGCTGTGCCCAAAGAAAAAGGGAACAAATTGAGTTTTTCACTAGATAACTGAAAATTATTGTTAAGGAGTATATTGTATTTGCAGGAAATAAAATGCAGTTCAACGCGTATTTTTTTTATTCCATTTTTCTCATCTCTTCATTTCTGATGAGAATTCATGCAGCGTTAAAGCCAATTCTGAAACAGTTTACAAATCACACGTTCGCAGTAATTTCGAAAGGTATCTCAGCGATATTCTTGGTAGTAAGAAGAGTGATCTTTAATTCTGAACGACTGAATCCATTAACGGATCATCCAGTGCTGCAGAGTATTAAATATGCATCCTGAGAACGTTAAAACTTACCAATTTATTGCATGTCTAGACACGTTATAAACGATTTGAAAAATTGACTTTCTTCGTCGTCTGGGTGCCAGTTCTGTTTATCTGAAGCGTTCATTGTATATTTCCTGACATTTTCTAGGTATCAGGCCTTGCACTAACAGTGCTGGAAAGAGGCGTCAACGGACATCGAAATCTCTAATGCGTTCGGAAGTGCAATTAATCGTTTGGTTATGGAACTTTGTTTTGCTTTTTATTTTAAGACGTGTCATAGATGCTTAAAAATTCTACTTTGTCTAAGAAACAAACAAGTTTAACTTTGAAGATGTTTATGTTACGTAGTGTTGCTTCGAGTTAAACGCTCCTGGAAAGGCCTGTGAACACTAGATATTCTGCAAATGCAGTATGAAGGAAATTTAGAAATGAATGTAAATAAAATAATACAAACTACAGAATTTGAGAGAAGTTTTACTGGAACTCAAAAAATTTAGCAGGCGTAAACTATCAAAGGGACTTACCTCAATACATATTTAACTGTTTCAAACCGGCAGCCCAAATAACGTCGCACCCTCCGTTTAGATGTACCATCTCGTAGAAATTTTCAGCAAGTCGGGGAACGTAATTGGAAAGGGTCTGCTGCTGAGGTTAGGCTGTGTTCATTGGGCGAATGCGATGGGAAAAGGTCATGTAATTCGGCGCCGTTTTTCCGGGATATTTCACTTTGAATTTTTCCTTAAGCCTTTAAAAGAACTAGATCAGAGACTCCTTGAGAGGTTTTTATTCGAGGTGTACTTGTCGATTCAGAGAGTAAGTTTCGAAACGCGTTTTCTTGTTTTGTAGACGATTCTGTTTTCTGACAAGTATGGTGATTTCTCTGTCGTTGCCTTGAGCCGTCACTCTTTTGTGGTGACTCGCGCCGAGACCGATTTGCCTTTATTCCACGGTGGACTGGTTCGTTTTTCTTTCGAGTGAGTTAAACTGTTGTGTACTTTGTTATTTTCTGGAATGGAACTTCAGCCTTTTGTTGCGAGGTTTAACAAAGAGTTAAAGGCGTAGATTTAATTATCCGTAACGAAAAGGTGAAATAGTTTTCACCCTTTTCATTAGCGTAGAATTTTATCCGGCTTGACTTCTGGTATCAGTATTAGCATCAGAGAGTTTAGTAAGATCTTTCTTAAGATTAAGAAGTCAAGGTCTTTATTAGGTACGAATTCACGATTCACATGTCTGTTATTCAAAGTGTTCAGTGTAAGATCTCGAGAGGGTGCACCGCGGTAGCAACCTTGCGTCATTTAAGTCATTCAGTATTAAAATTTTGTATTTATCTAATTGTAATTTCCACATAACGAAAGTGAAGTCTTCAGCCTGAAGCGTGTATTATATGTCACTCAGAATCAGTACACCTTCGTAAATCCCTTAAACGTTTGTACTTTAAACTGATTGTTCCTTTTCTTGATATTTCTCATTTTATTTTTGCTGTTTATAACTTTGTAAACTAGCTCATATTTCTAAATTCGACCTCAAGTCCTTTCTTAAAAATGTTTTTTTTTTTCTTTCGGTTTGTTTGCCATCCTGATGAATTTGTTATGTAAGGTCACTTAACGTCCAGTAAATTGTAACACTTACAATTAGAAAGAATTTCACGAGGTTTTAGAGCTGTCATAGAAACATTTAGCCTCTCTGATCGCGTACGACAGCTATGAAGAAACCAGGAGATATTCTTTCTCATTATTATAAAATGTTTTTACTGAATTTTGTAAAGTGTTTCAACACGTGATTCAAATTCAATTCAGTTCAACCACTAGTTGTTTTCAACATAATCATAAAAACAGAAATGTATTATATACATATTTAAGTAATTGAGAGAGAGAGAGAGAGAGAGAGAGAGAGAGACAAAGTTTGTATGACTATGTCACTTAATATATACAGAATGTTAAAACTATATTAATTGCTCTGGTGGGTAGCTCAAGAAAGGATCCCACTTAGAGGCGTGACAAATCACCGTCGTCCGTATTCAGATAATCTTTTTATAGGGCAGTTATAATATAATTATTACATAAGTACGTTTCCTTGGTGACCCAAATCCCGAAGGCAGCCGTTTCTCACCCAAGCATTTCACCTTCTCGAGTGGTCGTGTGGATGTCGTTAACACCACCTGCAGTGTTACGTACAAGAAAAGTGCAACCGCAGTATTCATAATCAAGCCCAACGGAACGGCGGAGCAGAAACCACAGGCAGAGCAACTTCTGAGACTGATATCCGTCGCGTCTGTGGATCAGCTTCTTTCAGGGGGGGTCCCTCCTGGGTCGGCTTCCAGAACCGAGGCATTGGTCTCGCCAAGGCAAGATATATGGGCAGAGCCCCGACTTACGTTATCATCTTCAATTATCTCTTGAATATCCGAATAGAGTTGAACCACTAAACCTCATCTGAAGAGATCCCATTTTCTAACGTCACGAGATAATATACTGTTTAATTTAAGGGAGTTTTTTGTTTGTGACGGAAGCAGGCTACCCCATCTAGAGATTCATATTGAAGAAATTAATTAGCGTTACCATCTGTAGTGTTACATCCAGTAGTGTTTATATAACCCATTCTTCATTATTTGATCTATTGTAATTCCTACCCACAAATGACTTCAAAATAAGTGACAGAAATACTCCGTCGGCGTAACTTAATCGGTTAAAGCGGCCGTCTGGAGCTCTGGGGATGGCAGATCCGTTGGTTCGAATCCCGGCGTCGACAGTTGTTCTTTACAAATGGCGCCCGAACTGAGCGACTCACATTAGTGGCCAAGGACCCAACCGTTAGGTCCACCATTCGAAGTCAGGCAATACCCTGACCTCCCTTGTATGTGGGGGAGGGTGTAATGCCCACCCAAAAATTACTTCAAAATAAGCGACAAAAATATTCCGTCGGCGTAGCTTAATCGGTTAAAGTGGCAGCCCCGGAGCTCTGGGGATGGCAGATCCGTTGGTTCGAATGCCGACGTTGACAAAAAGTAAAGTTTTTCTTTACAATATGAATATTGCTTGTTACAGTATGATCAACTGTAATGCCCACCCACAAAATACTTAAAAATCAGCTTCGACGGACAAGGGTCGGCGTAGCTTAACCGGTTAAAGCGGCTCTCCAGAGTAGAACGTTCCGGGTTCGATTCCCGGCGTCGACATGAAGTAAAGCTTTTGTTTACACAACTTGTGATTTGATAATATACGGGTACAATGTTCAGAGTGCATTTGAGAATATACGTGATATGCTGATATTGATTTAAATGCATTCGGTAATACTTGTCAGAAATATATGTTAAACTTTATGGTATTGCACCAAATGACATTACAATAATTAAGATGAGGTAAAATAACGGCTGAATAAATAGTTAATAGTTCTTGGATGTTAAGTTATTCGAAAGATGCCTTAAATGCCGTTATAGTCTTACTTTACGTGTCAGAATATCCAAGATTGTTCCATTTCGGCTTAAGGTTAACCCCAGAAACTTACCTTATTAATTTATTTCAAGCTAGAAGTCAAATAAATAAATATGAAAGTTATGGTGTACTTTTATATTCTGTAATATAATTGCTTGTGATTTGTCCCGTTGTTCGTCGTGCTCACTTAACGTCAATTTTTTTATATGTAGAAAGCATATTGAAAATAGGAAGCGATAAGAATTCTCAAGGTCTGTGCATTAGTAGCGCCATCTGGCGATGCTCGGAGTTGCAAGAGCTGGAAAGGGGAAAAACTTAAGCAAAGTCGTTTGCAAGAAGAGAAGTAAAGGAGAAAAGGATGGGAAACTTCTAGAATGTTGTCATACCTCTAGATTCGGCAGATTGTGCAGGAGATTCGACAGACCCTTAAAAGGACGAACGCAGTAATTTCGAGAATTTCTAGCGAGGTTGTGAGGGAGATTTTAGAGATTTTAGAGAGGTTGTCAGAGAGTTTTTCAGTGAAGTTTATGGGGAACTTCTGAGAGTGGTTTTTGAAAGTGGGTTTGGAGAGACGTTTCAGAGGAGTCTTCTGGCGAGTTTTCCAGGCGATTAAAAAAAATTCGGAAGTTGTGTAATTCTTGAGGGTTTTGCTGATTTGGTACTATTGCGGAGTGGCTGCTCTGAGCTGTTGTTGCTGTATCACTTTACGAAGTGAATTACATTATTCGTTTTGCTTTGTTCTTCTTTTGCATTCGTACGAATATTAAATTGGTTTTTGTTGTTTGAATTTGCTGTGGCGATTAATGGAAAGTTAGTAGGTGTGGATTTAATTGTCGGCGCCTCGGCGCGTAAAAGAAGAAGAAAACTGCTTTCTTTTTATTTATATTTTGTGCTGTGCAAAATACTAGCCGGTTTTTTTTCTGACATAAGTATTTGTGTAAGTGTTTTATGAATGTCTTTGTGTTATTCGCGTTCGGTATAAGAGGGTGTCAAATTGCATGTAAACTTGTAATTTTTAACTATTCAGTATTGGGAATGTGTATTCATTGTTACTTTCAGTTTACGAAGACAAACTGTGTCTTAAGTTATTGAGCATCTCCGTAAATCTGGTAAATCTCTAAATTACTTTAAAGTTTTGTAATCCACTCATAGTTATTTGCTTTATAATTGTTCACTTTATTTTATTGTTAAATAAACCAATTCATATTTCTAAAATTCGATCTCACGTCCTTCTTTAAGTATGTATTATTTGCGTTTTGCTTCCCATCCTACCAAATTTATTTTGTGTATTTGTTTATTTATTTTTAACACCCAGCAACTTGTAACAATATGATACACGGTGTTACGAAATTTTTCGTTATCCCAAAGCAATGGGGGCTCCAGGAAAATCTCTTCCTCTTTTTATCCAGAACGTCTTGGCCGAGACTTTTTCGCGTTCTTCTCACCAGGAAGAAGGCGTTCTCCACTCAGTGTGCTATTTTAAATGTCACGTTGTTCATCAGTATATTGAATGGCATCCTGTTCACACTTTCTCCAGGCATTCAGTGTTCGTTATTTATTTATTGAAAAGGAGGACGCAACAGGACAAAAGTCCAATGATGTTTTTGGAATAACGAATGCATATTGTTAACATAAGATAAGAATATAGCACTGGCAACAACAAATAAGTCATACAGATTGCAGGAGTAATAGGAGCTGTACTATATAATTAGCATTACTGCAATATGTCACTCGAATGGTGCTATTAATGAATTTAAAAAAATAAAAATTATAAACGGAGCAATTAGTTGACATATAGAACAATGTTTATCTATGTCAAACAATGTTCCTGGGACAATGTGGTAATGTTTTTAGTGACACTCATACCAGTGACACTCATATTTCAGGGGCAGAAAAGAGTAGCGAGAAGAAGTGTATATGTAATTGAAAGAAAGTCATAAGAAGTATTATTTGTTCAGAATATTCAGTTTTCTATTGCTCTGTGGATATGAGACTTTTAGAACGGCAACTCGGGCTATCACTGAAACTGTTGCTTGAATGGGCAGAAGAAACATGATTCATGGTTAAAATAATGCCTAAATGCTAATGTCGGTTAGCTGCAAGGAGCTGTCATTTTGCCAACAATATACACCATATTGAATTTCAACGGAACCCGCTGGGTAATTTCGAAGCTGAATGATGTCAACGCTGGATGGCGTCTATGCGTAGAGTGCCGCATGAGCCCTCGAGCGCTGTTCGTATTCAAGATTTCGCATCTCCTTTGAGACCTTGAATTATTTTCCCGTTTTTTCGTAAGCTTTTGAATAAACTTTTCAATTTCTAACCCCCCTTAAAGTAAGTTTAGAAGGAAGACTGTTGTTATACAATTTTACATTGTCATATTTGCAAATACGCCACATGTACATATATTTCGCATAAAGTTACAACGTAGTTTTGAAACGTGTGCGTTTATGGCATGTATACAGTAAGTTTCTTAAAAGGAAGTGCACGCTGTATAAAGAAAAACTTGCCTTTCTTGTCGACGCCGGGAATCGAACCCGGAACGTTCAACTCCGGAGGAACCACTTTACCGGTTAAGCTACGCCGACGCTGTAATTCTATACTTACTTTGAAGTCTTTTGCGGCTGGACATTACAACTGTAATTCAATTTACACACATTTATATAATTGTTTACATGAACCAAGTTTACTGGCTATGTAAGGAAGTGCTTAACCCCACGAAGCTAATGAATATATACGTACACATCTATCCAAACAATAAAAATCAATTCTCTTTATGTGAGTATGTATCGAATTCCAAGTCAGAATTGAATGAAACGTGGTATTGGCAGTAAGAAGGCTATTAGAGAATAAAATCAAGTGAAACAAGAATAATAATAATGGTTTTTATTATCCAATTATTAAATTTGAGGTAAAATGTACACATCAAAAGTTTCATATTTTGTGCTAAAGAAGTATAAAACACTGCTGGTGCTGTATATTTAAAAAGTGTGTGGTTACCAATTGTAGCCACGCAAAGAGCGCAAAGATTGCTTACATACCCTCGACGATGGTGATACAGAAGCTCTGAGCCCAAAAATTAATCGCGATCTTCAACTTATCGATGATTGGCTCACTATCAACAAACTTGATATTAACTTGGAGAAAACCCAGTATGTTCTTTTTAGTTCTCGTCAAAAGCCTGTGCAGGCACCTGTCTCAGTTTATCTTAGGAACCAGACCCTTTCGCAAAGTAAATCAGCTAACTATCTTGGTTTAACTATTGACCAACACTTAAATTGGAATCTCCACATTCATAAAATTTCACGG
>JJRW01S0000174.1:125804-137529 GCA_001188405.1 Loxosceles reclusa
TGAAGAAAAATATATGTTTGACATCCAAGAATTCTGTCTCGGAAAATCTTTATAGGGTTCCACTCTGTCTATGCGCACAATTTTGCACTTAGAATAAGGAGTCAGTCTGACCCTATAAACAAGGTCATTCAGGCAATAGATGATTATGTATGGACTACTCCAATGTCTGTTACTTTGGCGAAAGTGATCTTTTTTGCTATTGATTGTATAACAACACCTGGTCGTTGGTCGTCTTCATAGAATGTAGCCGTGACGCCCCTGCAGTCATAACTTCTCTTCATTTGATCGGTTGCCACTCGAATATGGTCCCTTACCAGCTGATGAACCCGCTCCAGACTACTCTGCAGTTGGTGCACACAGTCGTAAAACTGAAAGTCACTTCCCGGGGCCGTTCGTGCAAGGGGTCACATGGCAGACGCATATCTCACCTGAGTAACACCTGGGCTGATGTTAAGCCGGTTGTTTCGTCGTGCACAACACTTCGGTACGATAGCAAAAACAGTAGCATGTTCAAGCCTCAGTCGCATTGATCTTGGGAGAAAAGCATGGGGAGATGTTGCGTGATGGTTTTGTTGAAGCGCTCTACTATTCGGTCGGATTAATGATGTAGCAGAGTCGTTCGGGTCTTTTCGAACTCTATCAGATAACACATTTCTTAAAATACTGCAGATTCGAAGTATCTACCTTGATCAGAATGTAGTTGCATAGGCATTCTTTAACTGCAGTTGGATCATAAATGGTTTCTTCCATTATTGACCCTTGCAAGCTTAGCTCTAAAGTTGTTTTTTTTAGATGGCAAAAAAAAGACATTTGGTGTAATCGGAAGTCAAAAAGTTATGATTTTGTTGCGTAAATCCTCCCTTAGCGAAACAATATTCCTAACTGCTCTTGTGCAGTTGCAGATGTACTGGATAGAAAGTCCTTGTCAGCGTCTTAAAATCTGCACAATGAATATAATTAGATTGGTGACTAGTTTCGGAAATTACTGTCTATTGCCCTCGTCAGATCCACGTCTGGTACTTTTAGACCAAAGAAGGAACAGCCCGATTCACGTTGTACCTTCTTTGGTCTAGGGCTGTAATTTGCGTCGCGAAGGGAATTGATGTAATTGGGCGGCAGCTCCGGTCACACCATCTGCTGTGGCGGAAGGAAGATTTGGTCTTGAGATTAAGAGCATGGATTAAGTTAAGCCACGCGGTTTGGAGAGGGGGTGTTGAGGTGGGTTCATTTACTAGAGAATTCTTTTGGTAATGGATAGCGAAAGCTTCCAAAGTGTCCAGTTCCCAGGGAGATTGAGTCCTTATGATCCTTATGATCTTAGCATCTTTATGATCTTAGCGTCAGAGAAAATAAATCTGTGCCCAAGGTCCCAGCAATGGTGTATGATGGACATATTGCTCGTGCTCATGAATACGGAATTTTAGGCACCTGCGCGTTTGACCAATGTATGATATCCCGCATTCACATGGAATTTGGCAGATGCCCCAAGAATCTGTTTGAGGGACCATATCTTTGACATGAGAAATTATAATTTTGTTGGAAGGTACAAGGGAAGCTTAAATTTTAAATTTTGATAAGATTCAGCCAATTTTGTTGCTTATGCAGGAAAAAAGGGAAGAATCTCCTGTTCCTGGAGAACTGAATCTTTGACAGGACAAAGGGATGTATTTATTGCTCGACGGGAAACTTTCTTGACGGCCTGGTCAATTATGGTTGGACTGAAGCCCCGGTCTGTGGGAATGTGCTTGAGATGGTCTATTTCTCTGTCAAAGGAAGACTTATCAGAGCAAATTTCCATGGCCCGAAAAACGTATGTTTGGAAGGCCGAGAGCTTCTGTTGAGTGGGATGACAGGATTTAGAGTGGTGAGGCAGGAAACTGAAAGGGGCTTGCGGTAAAACCGAGGTGGTGAATTTCTAAGCGGATTTTTGAACCAAAACATCAAGGAACGGAAGTGGATTGTTATTTTCTGAGACGACAGGGAATTGAATGTGGGGGCCAATTGAATCCATGTGTTCCAGAAGACGTGGTAATTCACCTGGAGTGTGGTCGTGGAGTACAAATGTGTGGTCTACGTAACATATCCAAACAATAAATTTGATGTTCTGGAAAAGTTTGCATTTGAAATAATGCATGTATATGCCAGCCAGAAGGGGGGATAAAGGACACCCCATACTTAATTTATCTTTTTGGTGGAAGAACGGATTTTCAAATGAAAAAGGCGGATTGCTCCAAGCGAAGTTGTGTGAGGGAAATTAGATTTTAAACTTCTGGTTGAGAGAAGTGAAATTCAACAAGTCTCTTATTTAGACAGTCCAATGCTCCTTTAACTGGGACGTTGTTAAATTGCGATTGAACGTCAAACGATGCCACGTGAGTTTGGCCCGGGGGTAAATTCTTTAGTTTTGATACAAACTCAATATAATTCTTTATCGTGAAAGTGTTGCCAGCAGGAAGTGGGGAAAATTTTTTAACCAGAAATTTAGCCAACTGGTGAGAGGGAACTCTAATGTTCGAAACTGTTAGTCGAAAGGGGACACCTTCTTTGTGTATTTTGGGCAAGGCGTAGAGCCTAGCGCAGAGTGCAGCAGAGGGAATTATAGACTTTTTTTAAATTCTCATGGACCACAAGAGAAGATTTAATTTCTTTCCGGATTTTTGTAAGGAAGCTTTGGGTGGGGTCTCTCTTTAGTGGAGTTTATGGCCCTTCATCAATCAGTTTTCTGATGCCGTTGGGGTAAAATGTTTTGTTCATAAAAACAATTTGTCTTCTCTTGTCTGCCTTGGAAACTATTATGTCTGGGTTATTTTTTAATTCTTTGATGGCTTTCTGTTTACTGGGTGTTAGGCTGGGGTTATTTCTTGAGGTCTGATGGGAGAGGAGGGCATCCTTTATCAGGTGTCTGAGAGTTTCTTTCTGGCAAAAAGAATCGACTTTGCTGTATTTCAATCGTCTCTGTATGGGAGCAATAAGGTCCACTGGGTGAGGTTCCTTTGTTGTGGCAAAGTTAGGTCCATAATAAAGTACTTTTTTATGTGCTTCAGAAAGGTTCATATTCGATAAATTGGTAATGAAATTATCGTAGACCGGTTGTTTTTGGGTATGAGGTCCAATAGTTTCTTCTAGTGGTTGGATCTTTGTTTGTGGTTAGCCATATCATATCGTCTAGAAACGGTTCGTTCGAATTCATGAAAATTGGGGTATTCAGTTGCGAGGCGAAGGTGAAGGGGGTATAATTCTGCTTTAATATGTGCAATCCGGCTGCGGGTGTCTTGAAGAACTGAGCGTAACAAGGCATAATGGAACCGTCCTAGTGCTGCCGAAATACGTTGGGACCTATGGAGGTTACAAAGCAATTGGATGAATTTGGGCACGACTCGTGCTCTGTTACAACAACAGAGGAAATGCAGATGATTTAAAAATTTAGTTTTCTGCATTTTTAGTTTAGTGAACCGGTTTAGATCAGCGTTCATGTCAATAGAAGTGCAGAAGATTGGCAGAACAAAAAATGGGGGGGGGGGGTTATCAGCGTGCATAACCAACAACTTCAAAACCTCGGGTAACTACACAGGAATAAACACGGATTGTATCCAAATATTAAGCAGGAAATGTACAAAAACCAACTCAACAAAGAACATTAAATCAGCGTTCAACTGGCAGAAAATGGATAAGAAAAAAATGTGAGCATTACCTACTTACCTTATTACCTACTTTTGGAAACGATTTGCTTGGGTAGGAGACCTGGAAACCGATGATTTAAAACATACTTAGGGAGATGGAAACACAGTTCTCAGACACCTGATAAAGGGCGCCCTCCTCTTCCATCAGACGTCAAAAAAACAACCTCAGCCTAACACCCAGTGAACAGAAAGCCATTAAAGAATTAAAAAATAACCCAGACGTAATCGTTTCCAAGCCGGACAAAGGAGGACAAATTGTTGTTATGAACAAAACATTTTACCTCAACGGCGTCAAACAACAGATTGATGAAGGACCATTATACTCCACTAAAGAAAGACCCCACCCAAAGCTTCCTTACAAAAATCCGGAAAGAAATTAAATCTTCTCTTGTGGTCCATGAGAATTTAAAAAAGTCTATAATTCCTTCTGCTGCACTCTGAGCTAGGCTCTACGCCTTGCCCAAAATACACAAAGAAGGTGTCCCCTTTCGACTAACAGTTTCGAACATTGGAGTTCCCTCTCACCAGTTGGCTAAATTTCTGGTTAAAAAATTTTCCCCACTTCCTGCTGGCAACACTTTCACGATAAAGAATTCTATTGAGTTTGTATCAAAACTAAAGAATTTATCCCCGGGCCAAACTCACGTCACACTCACACCTCACAGTCAAACTCACGTTTGACGTTCAATCGCAATTTAACAACGTCCCAGTTAAAGGAGCATTGGACTGTCTAAATAAGAGACTTGTTAAATTTCATTACTCTCAACCAGAAGTTTAAAATCTAATTTCCCTCACACAACTTCGCTTGGAGCAATCCGCCTTTTTCATTTGAAAATCCGTTCTTCCACCAAAAAGACGAATTAAGTATGGGGTGTCCTTTATCCCCCCTTCTGGGTGACATATACATGCATTATTTCAAACTTTTCCAGAACATCAAATTTATTGTTTGGATATTTACGTGGACCACACGTTTGTACTCCACGACCACACTCCAGGTGAATTACCACGTCTTCTGTAACACATGGATTCAATTGGCCCCCACATTCAATTCCCTGTCGTCTCAGAAAATAACAATTCACTTCCGTTCCTTGATGTTTTGGTTCAAAAATCCGCTGAGAAATTCACCACCTCGGTTTTACCGCAAGCCCCTATCAGTTTCCTGCCTCACCACTCTAAATCCTGTCATCCCACTCAACAGAAGCACTCGGCCTTCCAAACATACGTTTTTCGGGCCATGAAAATTTGCTCTGATAAGTCTTCCTTTGACAGAGAAATAGACCATCTCAAGCACATTCCCACAGACCGGGGCTTCAGTCCAACCATAATTGACCAGGCCGTCAAGAAAGTTTCCCCGTCGAGCAATAAATACATCCCTTTGTCCTGTCAAAGATTCAGTTCTCCAGGTTCTTCCAGTAAAAAGGGAAGAACGGGTGATTCTTCCCTTTTTTCCCCGCATAAGCAACAAAAGTGGCCGAATTTTGTCAAAATTTAAAATTTAAACTCCCCTTGTACCTTCCAACAAAATTATAATTTCTCATGTCAAAGATATGGTCCCTCAAACCGATTCTTGGGGCATCTACCAAATTCCATGTGAATGCGGGATGTCATACATTGGTCAAACGCGCACGTGCCTAAAATTCCGTATTCATGAGCACGAACAATATATCCATCACACACCATTGCTGGGACCTGGGGCACAGATTTATTTTCTCTGACGCTAATCCATAAATAATCCAGTAAGATCATAATGACGCTAAGATCATGAGGATCATAAGGACTCGATCTCCCTGAGAACTGGACACTTTGGAAGCTTTCGCTACCCATTCCCAAAAGAATTCTCTGGTAAATGAACCCAGCTCAACACCCCCTCTCCAAACCGCGTGGCATAACTTTATCCATGCTTTTAATCTCAAGACCAATCTTCCTTCCGCCACACCAGATGGCGTGACCGGATCTGCCGCCCAATGACATGAATTCCCTTCGCGACGCGAAATAGATCCTTTAGACCAAAGAAGGACAACGTGAATCGCGACACAGTGCCAGACGTGGATCTGACGAGGGCAATCGACCCTAATTGTAGAAACTAGTTACCAATTTAATTTATTATATTTAATGTGCAGATTTTAAGACCCTGACAAGGACTTTTCATCGAGTACGTCCGTTAGTGTTAGTGGCCATCTACTGTAGATATGCCACGGATGTAAGAACATTGACTTCGTTGATCTTGAGGTGCGTTTTTGCATTGGTACACAAAAGTTAGCGCGGTAAAGCTTATTGCTGATCCCTGGATGTTTCAAGTCTTTAGAAGGTTGAAATTTATACCCAATTATTATATACACCGAAATGCCAAAAGTCATGAGATAAACATTAATATCATGTCGAACCGCCTTGAGTCCGGCGAAATGCAGCAGCTCGCGGTGGCATTGAGTCAACTAGGCGTTGGAAGTCTCCGGACGAAATATGCAGCCGTGCTAACTGTATAGCCGTTCATAATTGCATAATTGTTGCAGGAGCAGGGTGTTTCGAATGAATGGACCTTTCGATCATCTCCCAAATATGTTCGATGGGGTTCTTGTCTGGCGATTTAGGTGGCCCCACATCATTTGCTGGAATTTTCTAGAATGTTCGTCAAACCAATTGGGAACGATGGATTGAGGTTTTTATCACTGGTTTAAAGCTACAAATTGGATGACAGCGCGCAAACGGTATCATCCAATATGTAGCTTTAGACCAGTGACAAAAACGTCAATCCATGAACAACCCTGTTCACTCCTTCTTCTTTGATCAATTGGAAACGATTTTGTCCCGGTGACACGGCGCATTTTTATTCTGGAGAAAACCATCGTGGTTTGGGTATATGAAGTCCACGAATGGCTGCAAATGGTCTCTAAGCAGCTGAACATAACAATTTCCCGTCACCATATGGTTCAGTTTGACCAGAGGACCCAGTCCATGGCTTCGTGAGGTCTACCCCCCGCCACACCGGAACCTTACCGTCAGCTCTTGCTAAGTGGAAGTGTGACTCATCTGACCAAGCTACGTTTTCCCAGCCATCTATCGTCCAACTGGTATGTTGACGTGCCCAAGATAGGCGCAACTGCCGATGGCGGGTTATTGGTAAAGGCACTCTAGTCGGTCTTCTGTCGCCATATCCGATCAACATCAAATGTCGCTGCACTGACCTTATAGGCCCGATGCTAGTCCGTAACTCATTAACCTAGACCTTCATCATTCATGATCATCAACAACTGAATATCTGGTTTACCATTATTATACCTCACGTCATCCCAACTATCTTCTCTCCACCATCAACATAGCCACTTTTGGAGCCGAGTACAAAGAGTCACATTATATAAAATACGTCTGTGACCCAACTGCTAGGCTTTCGTAGCCACCAGACTTGTTCTCGACGCAAAGAACACAACCAGGAAATTGGGATTCATTGATCAATTGAAAATCAAAAACAAACAATAGAAGTCACATTTGCTATTCAACGACAAAGCTATCTTTGTCAACAAAAGCTGATCTCTTCGTCAAGAAGAAAGCCAAAGACAGACGGACATTATTCAAGATCTCAACAAATACAAAAATCTGGTTTCTCAGTTATTAGATTCCACATTACCAATTGTATTCTTTACATTATCAGAAAAAGTCAAATTTAGAGCCAAGTGCCAAAACATCAGATTATAGAAGAAACGATTATAGAAGAAAAAGACAGCCAAAACATTGGGAAACCCATCGCCAACAAGTTCCGGTTCACTTCAATTAAGGGTCCGGCTAGCGAGCATGATTGCGGCGTCACAACTGAAGAATCCAAATTTTGAACATTCAAATGTTCATTCAAATCTCGTTCTGCTGAACGCAACGACTTTATCTTTAAGCTACGTTTAGAGGCAATGATAATTATATGTTTTAAGTCCGAACAAATGAGATAATTAACCAACACAAAAATAATTCAATTAACAAAACAAGTAATACCAAATAAATTAAACTTTTGCAGAATTAACCAATAAACAGTTCAGCTGGTGTAAAACCTATTGATGAATGTTCTAAAGTACGTAATGCATGACCGAAGAACGTTAAATTTTTATCCACATCGAGTGGTTGCTACTGACGTAACAAGAAATAATCTTAATTATGGATTGATTATAACGTTCTACATTATTACTAGCAGGATGGTACGGAGTGCATCTAATGTGGCTTATGCCTACCTGTGAACACATTTGTTCAAAAATATTACTATTAAATACTGAACCATTGTCAGTGACGATGGATTTGGGAATGCCATAACGATTAAAAACTTCTTTAACTAAAATATCCAAGATCTCGGCTGAGTTAGCAAATTTTAGTGGAAAAGTTCAACCCACTTCCTAAATACATCTAAAACTACTAATAAATATCTATGTCCCGTATTTGACAATGGGTATGGACCAGCTATATCTATAGATAATTTGTCAAAAATCTTAGGTATAATTCTAGGAATTTGCATGGGTCCATATTTGAGACTATTATCTATTTTAACTCGCTGACAGGTCGCGCACGTCTGGACGTAACTACGCACTATGCGATCCATATTACTAATATAAACTCAGCTTCTTGCTCGTTTGAGGCATCTTCTATAGCCTGGATACCCAAAAAAAACCGTCATGAATTTCAGAAAGAAAGGTAGAAATAAGGCACTTCGGCAAAAGCATACGATACGGTATGTCACTACTTTTTTTGTAATATAAACTACCATCGATCAGGCAGAAATTTTTCACCTTCCTTTCTAAAAATTTTTTCAGGTATGTTAGTTACTTTTTCTTCGGCCAGCATTGTATATAAATCTTTAAATTCGGGGTCGTTTTTGCGCGTTTCGAATGTCATTTTTTGATGTTATTTCATAGATAAATAAGACATTTAAAAACCTTCATCTACGTCTTCAGTGATTGTTGAGTCCGTGTTGTTGTGGATGCCGTGATAAAGCATCAGGAAGTTGATTTTTGAACCCTGGGCGGTGCTCAAATTTAACATTACACTCCTGAAGTCGGAGATACCACCTAAAATGCCTCATATTCAACGTTCTCCCACTATGTAAGTGCGTTAGAGCGGCATGATCAGAAAAAACAGCAGTTATCGGAAGGTGTGCTTTTAAATACACACGGATCTTATCCACGGACCAAACCACAGCGAGACACTCCAACTCTGTGGTAGTATAATCCCGTTTCGCTGGAGCTAACGATCTACTGATATAGCATACTGGGTGTCCCAACTGCACCAAACAACCTAACAACCCAGATGTGGACGCGTCCGTATATAATTCGAATGGGAAATTATCTTTCGGGGTTTGAAGCACCAGCGTCGTGACCAACGCTTGTTTCAGCTTCTCAAAAGCATCTTGATGGACTTCCGTCGAAACCCACTTTCGCTTACTTGACGTAAGTTGAAACAGAGGTTCAGCAATAGAAGCATAATCGTAAATAAATCTGCTGAACCACCCCAAAGCTCCAAGGAAGGAACGTACTTCCTTAGCATTCTTAGGAGCTGGGTATTTTAAAATAGCATCGACCTTCTCAAAATTCGTTTCGATACCACGTGAAGAAATTTTGTACCCAAGGTACACAAGTTCAGCTGCTACAAATTTACATTTCTTGAGATTTAATGTCAAACCAGTCCTTGAAATTTATTCTAAAACAGTACGAACATCCTTGAGGTGATCTTCAAACGTACCACTAAATACAATAATATCATCAAGTTAAACTTAACAGCATTTTCTGAGGACAGGTTCTAACACAATGTCCATCAGTTGCTGAAAGGCAGTTACGACCGAATTTATGCCAAACGGGAGACGACAGAAAGAATACGTCCCTAAAGAACAAATGAAGCTAAGTTTGTCAATATCTTTCTCGACAATAGGTACCTGGTGGTACTCAGACTTTAAGTCGAGAGTAGTCAAAAATTTTGTTGTCTTTAATTGTCGTAATATATCCGAAATCTTAGGTAACGGATACTGAGGCGGCCTAAAAATGTTTATTTACTTTGCGATAGTTTATGGCCAGCCTCCAATCAGCCGTTTTCTTTGGAACATGGACTACAAGAGACGACCAAGCACTCTGAGACGGTCTTGTGATACCCATATCAAGCAGTTCAATCTCCGCTCGTTTTTGATCATTTACGGGGTATGGTCTGGATGTGAGTGGCGGAGCATCACCAGTGTCCATACTAACAGTAAGCACTTTGGTGCATCCAGGCTTACCGGAAAATAAGTGTCTAAAGTCATTCAGCAGTTTATTAAACTCATCAACATCCCCTTTGGACATGTGGGGTAAGTCAACATGAACTTCAGGCAAATCGGGTTTACTTGGCACATCAATACTCAAGAGTTTTGAATCGAAATCAAGAGTAATGTTCAAAGCTCTTATAAAATCAATGCCTAACAGTACTGATACTTGCAAGTTTTCTACAACAATAAATTCATACATTTCAGAAAAATTATTTAGCTGAACCTTCAGCTGAACTAAACCCAATATTTCACATACTGTTCCTGCAGCTGCAGAAATGCCATACTTGACATTTTAGACAAGGAACATGAGATAAATATTTAAAATAAAATTCTGATAAGATAATACTTTTATCCGCACCAGTCTCGAAAACGGATTTTACATAAACATCGTTTAACATAATGCCCAATTTTGGCAAATCCGGGATCAAAACTGAAATAACTAAATTAACTTGTTTAGTGGCATTTGCATTATGCGGTTGACTACTCAGCTCAGCCACTTCGAACTGAGTAGCATCTAAAAATCCCGTTTGCAAGGCACAGTCATGGTGTGAATTTTTTTTATTAAAAGGCGTTTTATCATTTCAGGCTGGTTTATTAAACTTTTTCCCTTGTACCGGGGAAGCTTTTGGTTCAAAAGTACGTTTACTGAACTGAAGTGGTTGTTTCGGTACGGTAGATGTATTTCTTTGAGGATTTGTGAAACGTTCCTTCCCGTACGCACTATAGAGAGGAGCCCCAGCTGAACTTGACTGACGTTGCGTCCTAGAATCACTAACTTCGCTTCTGCGTCTACTAACAAAAATATTAACACTTTGTATTAGCTCATGAATTGTTTGTGGATTTCGCAATTCTAAGAATTCCCTCAAAGGCAATATTAATTGTGCAAGAATTACATCAATTACTTCAAGGTCCACACCATTTGGTTTATATTGCTTGAACAGTTCAATGGAACGTAAAATAAAATATACTGGTTCATCATTGACATGCTAAGACCTTGAAAAGAGTTCCCTTAAGAGTTCGGTTTGAGTCTGGTACTCCGGGTACATTTGAAGTAATAAGGTTGAAAAACAATCAAAAGTATGTAATCTTTCCCGTTCCATATACGGTAAGCACACCTCCTGATACCAAGTGTGCGCTGTGCCACGTAGGCAAAATTCCGCAATACTAAGTTGTTGAACAGGAGCACCTGATACAAGCGAAAATGCTGCTATACTTTTGCTAAGAAATTTCGAGCAGAGCCCTGCCCTGAGAAAGTAAAATTCGGTAAAACAGGCGGCACAGCCGCTGGCTGTGGAACAACAGGTGGAGCAGGAGCTGGTGCTCTACGATATTTATCTAACTGGCGTCTCAGCTCTGCATTATCTTGCATAACTGTTTGGGACTGGACTTGAAGAGTTTCCAAATGTCTTTGCAAGTTTTGTAAGACAGTGGAATTGCCCGCAGCAGGTGGCACATGAGAATCAAAAGAAGCGGAAGGAATGGAATGTGGCCTCAAGGATAATTGAGGAAAAGAACCAAATGACTGGCCCCCAAACGGACTAGAAACAGGGTCCGTTTGAGACGGGGCGCCAAGTGTAAAGCCTAGCTCGGAGGGTCCGGCTAGCGAGCATGACTGCGGCGTCACAACTGAAGAATCCAAATTTTGAACATTCAAATGTTGATTCAAATCTCGTTCTGCTGAACGCAGCGACTTTACCTTTAAGCTACGTTTAGAGGCCATGATAATTATATGTTTCTAGTCCGAACAAATGAGATACTTAACCAACACAAAAATTATTCAATT
>JJRW01S0000177.1:105221-115850 GCA_001188405.1 Loxosceles reclusa
TGAATCTATTCAATTTGATGTATTAGTACTTGAGTATATAAGGAGAAATATTTAGATGTGAGAAAGTTGGGCATTAGTCGAATCTGCTGGTAGTTTCTGTTGTATACTGTAGGCCATACAGTAATTAAGTAATACATTAAAGTAGTAATACATTAAAATTGTTACACCATAAAGGCAGCACGCAACAAAGGAGGGATTTACATGAAAGGTAAAACATGCTGGGATATGCAAATGATTAGCGTTTCAACGCATGCTCGCAAAGCAGGTAGGAGTAACGACATCTACAGTAGAAGTAACCCCACCGCAGATTGTAGAGCGGGTTTCTCGTTACGGAAATCGCATTCGTACTTTACTTGCTTCTGCGAAGTTCTTGTTATGTCTCGTGTAGGAAGGAGGAACGCCTATCTGCACGTGTCGGAGTTTGATCGTGGCCTATCGGGACTCCGGTTTATCGTTCCGCGATATTGCTGCTCGCGTTGCTCGAGATCCCATGACTGTCACGAGAATACGGAATTTATGGGTCCAGGTGGGCCATACAGAACGCCGTGCGGGATCTCAGAGGTCCCCGGTCACTAACACCCAAGAGGACAGGCATGTTGTCCGCACAGCCTTCTGGGATCGTACAGCCGCGTTACGTACCCTGAGTCAGAAACATCGGTCGATTGCGAAACGACAAGGTGTTAGCACGGATAGTGCTATGACGTCTACAGCACCACGGACTGTCAACCCGGAGACCTTGACGCTGCAGCAGACGTGGATGAAGGGGTGGCGTCACGTCGTCTTTTCAGACGAATACCGGTTCTACATACCGCATCATGATGGCCATATCCGTGTGTGGTGGCATCAAAGGGAACGACACTGCCAACTTGCATTCGTCATACGGGCCCATAACCTAGAGCTGTGGTATGGGGGTGCTATAGGGTACACATTTTGGTCTGTTCTTGTTAGCATAGCCGGCAATTTGGACAGCCGCCGTTACATTTCTGCTGTGTTAAGGCTTGTGGTTGTGCCCTATCTTCATGGCCTCTTTCACGCTACCTTACAGCAGGACAATGCACGACGGCATGTTCCCAATGCTGTACTGATCTACCTCGATACAGGGGTGTTCGACTGTTGCCCTTGCCAGAACTCTCACCAATTGAGAACATCTGGTAAATGGTTGCCGAGACACTGGCACGCCACCACTTATCAGCTTGTACGATTGATGAACTTTGGCATAGAATTGAAGCCGTAAGGAATGCTGTACCTGCCATCCAAAGTTTGTTCGGTACGATGCCTAGCCGGATTGAGACTGTTATTGTTGTCAGAGGCAAGTTGAATGATTTGAGCCTTAAAATTTAATCATGTCTTCCTCCCATCATACTGTATGTGTAGAATAAATACAATTCTGCTATTTGTGCTTTCCCTCCTGGTGTAGAATTTTTAATGGCCAGCAGCGTATTTTTTTAAAGCTCTGATCCATTGTTTATGAGGAATATGGTTTATCTTGTCCAGAATGTTTTTGGCAATAACGTTGCTATGCAGAGTGATATTTAAATTTTCCAGAAGTTTTGGTCTTTGTCGCTCATATTTGGCGTATGCTGTCAGATAGTGGTTGATATCTTCAATGCTGGAACACGAGTCACATGGAGGAGAGATTTCAGTTTGATATCCTGTAAAAATTGGTTTATCTTTGCTGTATTTGTAAAATATTCCTATAATTAGAACCTTAAGCCTACGACTTGCGAATAGTTCGCTAGACCAAACGATGGGAGTTTTGATATAGAGAAGCAGACGAATATCGAAAGATGCTAATGCTCTTCTACTTGATGAATAGAAATCATCCTCGTTTCTGCGATGAGGTCTTTCGGAGATATCCAGCCAGTTGTGTATTGATGTCATTGTTCCTGTAGCATCACCCTGTTGATCTGGTCACAAAGGCCCAGATGCCTTTGTGGCCAGGAGACATACGAATGGGATAGAGGCGACGGTTAGAGAAGCTATTTTGTTGGTAGGCTGAAGTTTCTGGGCGTCTGAAAATACGAATTTATATTTTTGAGATTCGAGAGTACAGTGAAACTGTCTTTGATGATCAAATAAATGCTTATTTTTTTAACTTGCTTTCTGAGCGCTAGTATTAAAGTAAATGCCCTCAGCCGCAAAGATGGTATTCATTGGAGTGATTAAGATAGCACTCTTGAGTACCTGAGTTCTTTTTTACTAGTGTCAGTGTTTTGCTTGCAAACGCAGAATTTCCAACAGCCACTATAAATTACCTTCGAAATATTTGCTTCATTGCGTATATCAACTACAAAATGTGATTTTGTCGTGTCCCTTGTGATCCATATAATATATTACGTATTATGATCAAAAAGTAAGCGTTTACTGTTTTATATAAACTTTTGTGTACAAAGAAAAGAAATCAAGAAATAAAACAACAATTTGTGGAAACCATTTGTTGATCATTACGTGATTTACATAGTTTTTTATAACGTTCATACCTTTATTTCATCGTGACAGAATGTGGTGAAGAGGATTTAACAAATAGGGAAGCCATTTTTAAAATTCATCACCATTTCCAGCCCTGCATTTGACGCCATGCGGCGGTGTGCCTTCCAAAAGGCGCTGATGCAGACAGACATTTCCCCTCCTCAGGTAATTAAATCAGATATGCATCACTGCAATAAATGCGACTGCCAACCATTTTTTAAATGCGTCTGGTGTCACGTGCCGTTGTGTTTCACACACATATGTGTAGAACGCCACTACCATCAATAAACAATACACATGACCAGCTCCCAACGTATGTGTAAACAGCACGCAGACTATTAAGTTAATCGTTTATGGTCAGTCACTTGACTTAGTGTTTTTTTTCCGCATACATTGGGCGATATATGGAAAACAGCTCATTTCTGACAGGTAGTTCCATGAATTTCTTTGGTTCCATGAATTCTACCACAATATTTTTCCAAGGCTAACAGTTAATGCATTTCCCTAGTTAGATAAAAGTTAACTGATTCAAAATTTTCAAATACTTTTATCACCACAAAACTACATATAGTGCAAAAAAAGAAAGGCACCTCTATGTTGAGTTCAAGTTTTAAAAATACCGCACACACATACACAAATGATTTTAAAATATACTACATGTTAATACTAAACAGGTAATACGTTTATTGATTATACTAAGTTGGAAACAAAAAGGCGTTACACCTCTGTTGCAAGTACACCTCCACGACTGAAGCAAAACACACATACTAATTACAATAGTCTTGCCTTCTGTTCTGAGCGGCAAATGATGGGGTGGGGAAAAAAAGCAATTTCGTTCAGCAGTCGATCTTCACTAACCCAATTACGCAATCAGCGCGTCTTATGTTTTATTGTTACAGACAGAGGGCCGTCATAGCAAAGTAAGTGGCGTAAGAAAGCCCACACTTTTTATTTCGCAAGGGCGTTCTTACGAGAAGCCCACCAGCAACGTGGCCTTCTGCTATCTGATTTGCATGCTCCGATACGCAGTTGCAAACTGAAGATTTAAAGGTTTTGGTCATGGCCGTAAATAGAGCGCCTACGTTTATTGAAAAGTTGGTATCGGAGAAAAATATGTATTGTACTCATACTACATTTTTAATACTTCGTGCTATCTCGACGATAAACTAAATATAAATGGATATGGTGGTGTCATATGTCATGTGACATTCCGCGTTAACAAGAGTTACCGAATTCTATGTTAATCTGCTTGAAATCGTGAGGGAAATAAAGATACATTTGTTGGGCATTGTGTTTATATACAGTTTTCACTCTTGAATGATCTTTTTCTGGGTACGTATGCTAGAACTGTAGTTAAACTGCAATCGCCTGCGTGACTGTGCATATAACAGAAGCAGAGAACGACGCGACACTAACAATGTCCATTTGTTTCATAATTCTTAGTTTCTTTTAAGTCATCAAACAACCTAATGTTGTTTTACCTCCAAGTTATTTTTTAATTCTTTTAACATCAAAGCGAGACGGGCGTTCGAAATGTTTGCTCGCTTACAGTCTCATATTTATTTTATTGGATACTTAAATACGTTATTTCTGAAAATGAGGTTGAAGGCAATGTTTCTTAGCTTACTACTTTTGTGGGCCATCGTGTCGCAGGCACAGAATAGATTTTCTGTCCTGAAGTCTGTACCTCCCTCAAGCCTGGTGCCCCCGAGGTGCCAAAGCCAATCTTTCGTTTGGACATAGTTTTGTTTTTACGTCACGATCCGTCATTGAACTCTAACCAACCACGGTGACGCTGAAGTTCTAGTCTTGCTACCCCAAGTAGTACTTTCTACTCGCCTGTGCTTATTGGACATACACGCTACTCGCACATTTATTAATGTCAGAAGTCCTAATGTTTCTACTGTGATTTTTCGGCGGCTTCAGGACAATTTACTCGTCCGGGTGGCATTCGTTCGTCGTGCTTACTTGGTGTCGATCTTCTTTAACCTGGAGAAAGGCTGCGATCGCACTTGGTACTGTGGCATTCTCCATGACCTCCATGCAGTGCGGCTAAGGAGAAACCTTCCCGTATTTATCCAGAATTTCTTAGTTTTTCATCGCACTTTCCTGGTTCATGTTGGCGCACCACTTTCTCCTTCCCTTTCCCAAGGAAGAAGGCGTCCCCTAGAGCGGAATTTTGAACGTTTTCTTATTTATCGTGTTAAATTGAATAACATTCTGTCCACACTTCTTCTCGGAATCTAATACTCATACGTTGACGACTTGCAAATTTCTTACAGCTTAGTGAACATGAAACTTCTAAAGCGTCGCTTACAGCTCAGCTTTAACCGGCTCCTTCATTGGGCAGATGAAATAGGGTTTCTCTTTCACCAGAACGACCATCTGCATGCACTTCTGTCGTAGATGAGGCTAAAATCCTGATCCGAGTCTCCTTTTAGGATCCTCAGCGATTCCGGTTGTTTCCGAAACCCGTTTTCCTGGTGTCTTCACAGATCCCTCACTTTCGCGGCACATCTTCGTCATCTGAAAGTGAAATGTACTACGGCGCTGAACATCCTCAAGTTAATGTCATCAACCTCTTGCGGCGTAAATCCCGTCTCGCTCTTGCGCCTTCATCGGTTTCTCATCCGCTCCAAGCTGGATTGTGCATGTGCTGTGTTATGGTTCAGCTCATCCGTCTCGTTTGAAGTTGCTTGATAGGTGGTCAAGCAAGTCCTCCGTTTGTGTACTGGTGCATTCTGGACTTCTCCGGTTCATAGTTTATACGTCGAAGATCATGAACCTTCGTTCGCGCTTCGTCGTCAGAACCTGAGCTTGCGAAATTTCACGAAGTTGCAGTCTTAGCATGCCCATCCTTTATGGGGCCGGGTGTTTGCCTGTCCGTGTACGTCTCTAATGCACGGCCGTCATGCACTCAGATGCGTGCAGTACTGAGCGAGCTCGGTTTTCCTATTCCCGAGTGTTTCGGTTTCTTTTGCCTCTTGGGAGAAGTTTCAGACTTCGGTATGTTTCGACCTGTGCCGGTTTGCCGAATGCAGCACTCCCACATTGGTTCTGCTGTGGCGTGCTGTGCTGTTTCGTTTGCTGACGGCCTTCCTGCACAGGCATCGATTTTTACTGCCGAGCTTCATTCTGTCTCCTTAGCGTTAGAACAGATTCACCGTTGCTTTCTGTTACGTACTTGTATTTACTCCGACTCAGTGCTTTGGTGGCTCTTGCTTCTCTGCACCATCCCACCCACCTTGTGTTGTACCACATCCTTATTCCTTTGCGTGATTTGCGTACTCCTGGATATGACATCAGATTTTGCTGGATTCTGAAACATGTAGGCATTCCTGGGAACGAGTCTGCAGACCGTGCCGCGAAGTCCTCTGCTGGTCTCCTGCGGATGCCTTGTACCATTCAGACTGCAAACCGGTTCTTCAAGCCCGCCTCCATGATCGCTGGCAATGTTTCTCGGACACATAGACTGCGAATACGCTGTATGTCGTTCTACGTGTTGTAGTTGCACAGTGGCCGCGCACTTCTCACCGTTCTCGACGAGAGGGCGTGTTTCCGATTCGGCTTCGGATTGGTTACACCCCCTTAACACGTGTTCCTTTTACGTGTCGAGGAGCAACAATACCCGTTCATACACTGCCAGTTGATTTTAACCATTCACACATTTTCATTGAGTGTCCTGGTTTTACGTCCCTTCGTCTCCAATTAATTTAGTCTAAACGTTTTTAGACTTTCGTACCACTTTAGCAGCATCTGATTTTACCATTTCGAAGCTTTTTTTGATTTCATGTCACTAGTATTATCAAATTTGGATGTTTTGTTCTCATTAATTTTACATTTGAGTGTTGTACAGGTTTCATCACTTCGTTTTATCTTTATTTTCTTTACACTCGTCACATGTTTAAGCACGGTTACATTCTTATGTCTACCAAAGTGCTCTGGTGTCGCTCCAGAAGCTGAAGATCATCTAGGTTCACTCACGAACAGAGGTTGGTGCAGCGTATCTTTGTTGGGAGCTGTACCTTACACTAGTACACGTAAGACATCTTGTTTTCTTTTGTGCTTATTTGTTTTCATCTTTTTTTTTTTGTCTTGGTCCTGTTCGTCGTACCCTACGTTTGGCACAGAATGCCTTTTCAGGTTTTGTGTGCCATTAAACTTCCACCAACCAACCCATTCACTGACTTGGAAAACGTTATTCGGGCCCGTCTACATCATCGCTGGCTAATGGTTTTGGAACACACAGACTGCGAGCAAGGTGCATGCAGTGAAGCCTGTAGTTTAGACAGGCAAGTCCATTCTCGACGAGTGGACGTGCTACTAACTCGGCTACGTATTGGAGAGAACTGCTTCATGCATAGGTTCCTTTTGCGTGGCGAGGAGCCACCTACCTATATATACTACCTTTTTTCAGTCTTGTGTTTTAGACCTTCGTTCCATTTTAGCATCATCATTTGGTTTTGCCATTTTGAAGCGTTTTTTTATTTCTTGTGAATTGTATCACCAACTTTAGATTTTTACAGTTGAGTATTATACTGGTTCATCACTCAGTTTTATCTTTTTTTTTTTTCTGTACACTTGTCACATGTTTTGACACGGTTACAATAATACGTGCTACAAAAAGTGCTTTTGGAATCGCCCCTCAAGCTGAAGGTCATTCACTAGTGCACTCATGAACACAGGTTGGTACAGCGTGCTCCTTTGTGGGGGCTGTGCCTTACACGAGTAAACGTCAGGCATCTTGTTTCCTTTTGTGCTCGTTTGTTTTTTCATCCGTTTGTTTTTGTCTTGGTGCTGTTTGTCGTACGTTTTGTACCAATAATTTTCAACTAACCGACAAACCGTATGGCACACATCAGTTCTTCTTTGTTCGATGGATGCAGGCAGGAGTAAGTTGCTTCCGTTTCCTCCAGATATTCTCAATAGGATTAAAATGAGGACTGTTCATTGGCCATTCCGATGTACCTTTTTCCAGGAAAGACCGAAAAGCCCGAGATCTGTGGCACGAGGAATTATTATAATATTTAATTAAATTGCCACATCACCGTATCGAACTTCCGCTGCTAGCTCTAAAATTGCCTCTAAAATAACTGTTTTCTAAAATATGCTGTTTTCATAGTGCCGTTCACTACACTAAGATTACTTGTGCCATTAGAAGCCGTACATGTCCAGATGATCCAAATACAAAACAAAAATCCAGCAACGAGCAAAAACGCACCATGGCTGACCCCAAAAAATGCCCCTGAGAAAAATCCACAAAACCACGGAGACCCTATCCGTTGTCACATGTATGCATTGGTATAAATGAGGGAACAGAACTCCCTCGTCACAACAAACAAAAAATACACAAATAAAGGAATCAAATTCACATGGAACAATTATATACAAAGAAAAATATACACGCATCCACCCATAAAATTACAAAAAATACAAAGAAACATATGCATATACCTATCCATAAAATTGCGGAAGACCATCGTCATATGCATAAGTCTAGGATAAATTAGGGAAGACAATTCCATCGTCACAACAAACAAAAGATACACAAGAAATACACGAATTAAAATCACATGAAACAACTATATACAAAGAAAAATATACACAAATTTAACCATAAAATTGCGGAAACCATCTCCGTCGTCAACATATTTAAGTTTGCAGTGTTCTGTTACGAATCCAATAACCTGCAATCTGAACAGTGTACAGGAATTCACACAACACAGGTAAGAATCTAATTTGTAGGATACTTACAATCAGGCCAGAAAGCACTTTAAATATAAGTACGAAATGCAAAAAGAGGAACACGAGTTAGTCATAGCGAAAAATATAAATTCTAATCCAAAAGCGTTTTTCAGCTACGCCAAAAGTCGCAGGGGTAATGCTAAAGAGATAGGACTACTTTTTATCTTCAGACGGAGATCTTATTGCCGATGACTTTCGTATGGCGAGGTTTCTTAACAATTATACTGCATCGGTTTTTGTCCAAAACAGTGGACTCAAGTTTGAAATTGGCTTATTGCCTGGGCGGATGAATGACATAAGTTTCGGTAAAGATGAGATTCACAAACTGATTCGCTCCCAGAAGCATTACAAAACGTCTTTAAACAGTCGCTTGTGACAGATATAGTTCCTGTTATAGATATAGGAAATTGGCAAATGTAGTACCTATTTTTAAAGGGGGTGACAGACAAATCGCAGCGAATTATCGTCCAATAAGTCTGACTTCAGTTATAGGGAAGATTGCTGAGGCAATAATTAAAAGACAACTAACGCCCTTTTTGAAATCCAAATCTCTTATCCAAAATTCTCAGCGCACAGGTTTAGGACTAAAATGTCTTGTGTGACAAACCTTTTGCAATTTTATGACCTTCTTACAAAAGAACAAGATAACAAAAACACTGTCGACGTAATTTATCTGGATTTTCGTAAGGCGTTTGACAAGGTATCTCACAGCAAATTAATGGAAAAAATGATGAAAATTGGTGTGGGTGGTAAGTTACTAAGATGGTTAAGCAATTGGTAAAAGAATCGAGGCTCACCGTTTCCACGAGTATGGGGAGTGACGTAGGGCACCTCCGAGGTACTGGAGCCATTTAGTGATTCGTATTATCTTGTATTTGGCACAGCATGACCTTGTGCCATTAAATTCTGATTAACCAACTAACCAAACCAACAACTTGAAATTCTGAAAGTAACTTGATTCCTCTTTTCAGTGTTTTGCCTTTGTAGATGTGTTTATCTGATCAATAATATTTTATATTTTCATTTCTTAAAGAATACGCGCTAGTATGTGCATTCCAAATTTAGGAAAATCTTTCTTGTTCCTGACGACTCCTCAGGGGCTCATATTTTAGACGAGTACCGGAAATGACGTGAAGTCCCTGCGGTGCCCGAAACGTTTAGTGTATTGTGCATAGTTTGTGTTTAGCACAGCATGAACTGACATGTCCTTGTGCCATGAAATTCTAACACAACCAACCAACAAACAAATCCTATCCTTGACGAAGGCGTGCCGCTTGCCTTTATGACAAAAAGATAGGCGAATGATTTCATAATTGAGCTCTGACGTCCTCATACTTTGTTTTTAGTCTATACAGCAAAGTATATTTGGGTTTGATATGTAATTATTATACAGTTGTAGTTTCGAAGCATGCACTTATTGAACGTAGGCACCTCAGAAGCTATATTTCTACACCGTAATATTAATTGACTTTCTTCGTGAAGAAAAGTGGGGGTTTTCTTTGCGTCTCGAACAGTATACCTTATACTTTTTCTTTTTTTACGGGAAACCGTTTTATACGACTTAAGATTGTTTGGAAGTCTGTCTTTTCCAACTCTCGCAGCACCTAAAGACAAAAAATGTCTGCAAGAATCTATTCAGGCAAAGGGGTGTTTCGTAAATCCGGCTCCCCTGCTAGGAGCTGACACATCGTTTTGTCAGAAATGACAGGTAATGAAAAAATGAAGAAAACGACGCTTTTTAAAGTTGAGAAATGCGTAGGTTGATGTCGAACAAAACTTGAGCATATTAAGTAATTCTTATAGCAAATTTCTTATTAACGAGAAGTTGAATTACTCGAGTTTTGTCTTCTTCTAGTTAACAATAATTTGGAATGATTCAGCCGAATACAATTTAGCCTCCGATGTTCTTGAATTTAGTTTTGAATTTCGCAAATCGATTACACACTACTGTTTGGAGAAATGGCAACACCAAGAAAGAGTTATTGGATTTCCTAATATATATTATCGGGAAAGAATTCATAATATACAAGCTCTTATTATCTGCAATACGTATACTTGTATTAATGCATAAAATAATAAAACAGGGTTGGTTGGTTATTTGAAGTTTAGTGGCACAAGAGCCTGCAAAGGCCATGCTGTGCCAAACACAAGTTGATCACGGAACACCACATGGCTCTGCACGTCGCGTCACTCCCAGTACTCACCAAAAGGTGAGATTATTTAATAGTTGAATCAAGGCACAATAAGGCTGGAACAGATCCGATTCCACCATTAGCAAAAACATCACTAAATTCTTATAGCTTCGTCTCTTGTGGAGTTAGATTACGGAACTTCATGCTTCACCCAATTCTAGTCGTGCAATTGTCTCACTTGATCTTTTTAAGAAATATGTCGAAAGAAATATTATGAACTCAG
>JJRW01S0000177.1:248128-258940 GCA_001188405.1 Loxosceles reclusa
AACACGGTCTTGGACCACTGTAAGGTTCCCTCCCGCAAAAGATTTCGAAAATAAGCTGCAAGATACCTGTCGGCGTAGCTAAACCGGAAAAGCCGTCTCTTCGGAGATGTCAGATCCGTAATTTCGAATACCTGCACTTCTTTACACCGAGTTGTTGCTTCTACTACCATGACAGGGACTCACTACATGAATATTCTACTCAATCATGTCCGCTCCGCCTACATTGTGGTAGTGTTAGGTAACACCATACTACAGCTGTTTTGCAGTGATACGTAGACTTAAGTGTGAAACGACTGTTGTGAGAATTTGTGGGACGGATTGGAAATACAAATGAAGTCCAGACTAACACGTCTGAAATCAGCAACTCAGGTCGTATCATCTTTGCAGAGCGAATGGAAAAAAGATTCTTCTTTGTGAAACCCAGAAATCTGTCGAAAGTATTGCTAAGAAAACATTCTCCGCTATCAACTCTAAAGGTGGGCCTACCCCTTACTAGTACAAGACAAATTCTTTCACAAGTTTTCGCGCCATGACAATTATTGGCATATAGTCTACATTAAAGTAATTGATACATGTTTCAGAAAAGATCTATAATTCTGTTTCAACAATCGAACGCCTTAATTTCTAAAACAAATGAATAAATACTATGTGTATATATATGTGTGTGTGTGTGTGTGTGGGTATGCGTATCCATTACTCCTCCCTGTAAGAGGATTTTCAACTTTTATATAAAAAGGAGAAAAACCTTTATCACATACTAAAAGAAAACTTGAAAACATGAAATAGAGGAAAAACTCCTCCACCGCACAGTATTTCCTTCCTGTCGCTTGTGGTTTATCCTAAAATTCGCATATCAAAGGAAATAACAGCTGATGTCTGACGTCCCGCTTTCAGTGGTTTCCCCCAACTTTGAATCTGTTCCGGAACAAAAAAGAAGGGTGGGAAGGAAAGGGAAAAGAAGGGGAAAAAGACATCCTGAATAAGTGACTACAATTCCTAAAAATACTTGGAAACTTCCATTGCATAGGAAGAAGGCAGAAAGAAAAAAAAACTATTTCGTTAAGATACAAATGGGGAAAAAATGTTTCGGCGGAAGAAAACTTCTCCGAGCCCTAAACTACTGGCTTTACTTTAAAATCAAATTGAAAAGAACTGGAATCGAACGGGGTGGAGGGGAGATTGAAAGAAAGATTTTGGTATCTTGCTCTGGGTGGAAGAACGACGATGGAATTTCCCCGAATTTCCACTGTGAAAGTCGGATTAAGACAACTGAATAGAAAAGAGAAAGCGTAGGGATAGAAAGGTCGGAAAATAAATAAAGAAAGTATGAGGAAAGAAAATAAAATGTTTGAAAAACAAACGAAAACGCTCTCTTTTCGTTGTCCTGGATTCAGCCCCCAAACGTATTCCGATCTGTTGACATACGAAATGAAGCAATAGACGGCGAGAAACGAAAGTTAAATTTTGAAGAAGTAATACTCCAAGACAATGGAATAAACTTGGATAACTCTTGCGCATATCAAACGCTACAAATAGTAAAATACACTGAAGTGCCAAAAGTCAGGGAAAATAATATTCAAATATCCAGGTGGAGGGAGCATCGCGTAAAATGCCCATTGTGTTGTTACTTCTTTCATATATACGGTAGTGAGTCCTGTGAAACATTACCTGACGTGATTATGGCTACACGACGAAAATTGAACGACTTTGTACGCGGAATGCTAGTTGAAGCTAGACTCATGGGATATTCCATTTCTGACGTTCTTTGGGAATTCAACATTCCTCGATCCACAGTCTGCCGAAAGTACCTGATCTCAGGCATTACCTCCCACCATGGACAAAGCAGTGGCCGACCGAGTGTACTTAATGACTGAGACCACCTACGTCTCAGTAGAGTACTCCGTGCTAACAGACAAGCGACACTGCGTCAAATAACAGCAACAATAATGAGCCACGTACTAGACACGTCTCCATGAGGTTAGTTCAGCGACGTTTGGTGTTGATCGGGCAAAAGACCGACTCGAGAGCCTTTACTAACAACACGCCATTGTGTAATGTACTAATTCCTTTCCCTTTCTAACCACGTGTCTAACATGCAGCGCAAACGCAAAACCACGGCAATAATTTCATCGATTCTACCACCACCTCGACAAACATGCAGTTTAGGTACGTCACGAAGCTGCGTGGCGAAAGCGAGATGATAAAAACACAAGCAACCCCAGTTGTGAAGCCTTTTTCTTGGGTTCCCAACCTCTGGAGGAACGAGACACTTGGACAGCGATTATATTCCGGTCATTTACACCGGTTGAATTAAATTTCAACGGACAAACAAATTACTGTCCGTTAATTTCTATTGCGAAGGTAGAAAACCTTCGTTTAAATTTAAAACGTCAGAAAAAGCTCCACAGTGAGCCGACGTTAACTATCCAATTTCTCGTATTCGGCAAAACAAACGAGAATGTTTAATATTTAAGCATACACTTAAATTAGGTGTATAGAAACAAAAGTATTTACACAACCTCATATTTGGTCAACTCGAAGAAGATCAGATATGTCTTATATTTTGTTATGTGTGTTTAGAAAGCCTTTCGTTCAGTAGGCTTATTGAATAGTATTGAATCATTGCATACATTGAACTTTTTGCATATACATTGAATTGCATATGATATAGTGTCTTAAAAACTTACAGCACTAAGTTAAATTTGTAATTTTGTGTTAGCTCGTTTTATGTTATCAATAAACAAAGTTTGTTTAAAACTTTAATTGGCTCAAAATCTTAATTTAGCTGACGCTAAATTAGTTAGTATATTTTGGAAAACTGTATATATATTGGGTTTTCTTGCAGCTACGGGGATTTATATATTTGAAGTGCATTATATGTTAGAATTAGTATTACAGAAATTTAATCGTAATGTCGAAACGTACATGTTCGTCAAAATCTAGAAAAGCTACGGAAGCTTTTGTTAATGACTGTGAGATTAGACTGTCAAACACTTTTGATATGATGCCTGAGCAAAGTGCTCAAAATACTGAGTTAGCCGGTTGCAAACCAAAAGACATATGTGTCACACGATCAAACTTAAATACAGGCATGATAATTGGCAGCTGCGCCTATCTTAGTATCGTGAACATACATATTGCGTAGTAGATCACTGAAAAAGCTTAGCTTGGTCAGATGATTCACGGTTGCAGTTGGTACCAGCTGTTGGTAGGGTTCAGGTGTGGCGCAGACCTCACGAAGCCATGGCTCCAAGTTGTCAACAAGGTATTGTGCAAATTGGTGGAGGTTCCGTAATAGTGTGGGGAGTTTTTTTACGGCATGGACTGGGTCTTCTGGTCAAACTAAAACATACACTGACTAGAAAACGTTATGTTCAGATGTTTGGAGACCATTTGCAGCCATTCATGAATTCCATGTACCCAAGCAATGATAACGTTTTCCAGGATAACAATGCACCTTGTTACCACTGCAAAATCGTTCGCGATTAGTTTGACGAACATTCTGGAGAATTCACACGAATGATGTAACCACCAAAATCGTCAGACATGAATCCCATCGAACATATTTGGGATATAATCGAAGTTCCGTTCATGCGAAACACCATGCCACTGCAATACTTTGCAAATACGAACGGCTATATAGGCAGCATGGCTGAATATTTCGTTCGGGAACTTCCGACGACTAGTTGTCTCAATGCCAAGTCCAGCTGCCTCACTTTGCCGATCTAAACGTGTTCCGACATGGTATTATGCAGTAACCCATGACTTTTGGCGCTTCGGTATATACATCCATGACTAATGCATACAATGAAACGATTATTGTTATCCCTGATGAAATTACAAAACGATAACAGAAGAAACTATTTCCGTTGAATAGTACGACATAAGCCTTTTCTTAATGCTCTGTAGACCTGTTCGCTGTTTCATACGGGGATGAATGAAACTTAGAATAGGCGGATGCAAGTAACGCTTACAAAAATATGACGTGGAATTGCACCGAAAAAGCCAAAACAATATAACCACCCCTATACATAGGTAATGAGCGTGTCTGGTTGATGCGGAGATCATGTGACAGTGTCGGAAAGGCATGTAACAGCTTCCAGGTATAAAGAAGCAATCATTCCGTCGGCTCTCTGTGTATATGACGGGAAAAGCTGGTGATTTAAATCAGTTTTTCAAGAGACAAATTCTGGAGGTTAGCATGCTCGGAAGAAGTATATCGGAAACAACAAACCTCTCCGGTTATTCGCAACCTGCCGGCGTTCGTATCTATCAAAATCGGATGAATTAGCGTGAAATGGCCTGGAGACGCCAAGGCGTTGGGCGACTACGTCTCATCAACAAATGTAGACTTCGGAGGCTTTCTCTGCCTAGTAAAGCAAACTCTGTAGCAACATGTAGCCCTGCCGACAACTGAACAGAACCAAGTTCCGAAGTAAACTTTTTTCAGAGCATACAGTTCATCGCACTTTGTTTGGATACAAGACGACCCCACTGCAGACGGCTTTCACGTGTTGCATACGTTGACCCAAAGAACCATCAGCGTGACTTATGGCCTCTGTAGACAGGTGAACAATATGATTGTACAGTGGAATAATGGTAACGAGTTGCTTGGTCGGTGGAATCGCGATTTTTGCTGGCCGAGTGAGAGTACGGTGTATTTCAAGAGAACAGCTGCTCAGATTATATGCACCGTTGGACGTACATAGGCCGCTGGTGGCAGCATTATGAATGCATTATGGGGCTGGTTGTTGTTGTACAGCTCACCACGAAATCTGTGAATTCGAACAATAACCTTGTTCACCATTTACGCCCATTCATGCTTCTTGTGTTCCACACCAGAACTGATATCTACCAGCAGGATAACATATCACGAACATATCCGCATATCACGAAACCAAAAATGTTCTTCAAAGTCTTGAGGAGCTCGATGAGGAATTCCAGTTCCTGACCCCTCAACACGTCTGATGGTAAGCCTCTTAAACACATTTGAACAGATAGAACGCCAGCTCTGAGCTCACAAATTACCGCCTCGTAATCTACAGGGTACGTGTGATCTGTGCTTGTATACCCTCGTACAATCTACATCAGGGCACTTACAACGGACTTGTAAACTTCTTGCCACGAAACAATAAAGCTGTTTTACGTGAAAAGCGTGGACGAACACTGTATTAGGTACCTAATATAAAGATTCAACATGTTATAACACAATAAAGTTTTACTGTACAATAACGTGTGTTGAATCCTTTTTTTTATCAGTGACTTGTGCACAAGTACGTCTACTCATTAAAAACTGTATTAGATAAATGGTCATAATGCCTTGGCTAATAGGTGTATTGCTTAACTGTATGTTGTATCTTTTGCCGTCCCGAAAGCTTAATTATGTAAAGTTCCCCTCCAACACACTCACAACATACACTAGTGGAGAAAACCTAAGGAAAAAGAAGAAATGGGCTTATAAATGAAACACTACATGTGGTTGTAGACCAACAAAAGGGAAACAATAGGACAGACAATATGTTCAACGTGCTTTAATATTATAATCATGCTCAAAGGAAGTACACATGGTGTCAAAGGAAGATGTTCTTGTACGAGGTGCATATTGAGCGACGACATGGTTGTACAAAGAATGCACAATACGGATTATAAACAAGCCTAGGAGTATTAAGCGATTTGCAATCCTTGTGCAAAATGTAGTACACAGTTATATGAGCAACGTTGAACACAAGTAAAGATCAAATGCACAGTTAGTTGACCATGGTTTCGTGGATTTTCTGGATCCACATTTTTCAAAACACGATGACTGAAGAATGTTCACACGACAGCACGTTCTTAGAGAACTGACCTCATGTTAGGGGCGTTGATTTTTGCAGCCCAATGTTAGGCGCTACAGAACTCAACCCCCCCCTAACATGAGGCCAGTTTACTAAAAACATGCTAACGTGTGAACATTCTTCAGTCATCGTGTTTTGAAAAAGGTGGATCCAGAGAATCCACCGAAACCATGGTCAACTAACTGTGTATTTGATCTTTACTTGTGTTCAACGTTGCTTATATAACTGTGTACTAAGTCTTGGAGTCATATCACTAAGGGATATGGCTACCGTGACGTGCGATGCAACTTTTTTCACGACGTGGCATACTCAGAACAACAAGTTCAAGGATCTATTGAGGCAAGTTTTCCACTACCCTTTCACTGCACGGTTGAGAGTCTCCTTTCCCGCTGGATATCGTCGGCCAGCAATACGTCTTCCTAAGGTATCTCGTACAATTTCAATCGAATTCAAGTATGGTGAACGTGCTATGCAATGAATGTCACGCTGTCAAGATATTCCTCTACAGCCAGTGTTCGATGACAAGGCGCGTTGTTATCCCATAAAACGAAACTTTTCACCGACAGCACCTCATAAAACTCGCACATGTGGAAGCAGAAATTCATTAGTATACCGTTGGCTGGTCATGGTTCCTCTATCAAGCACATACAGGTCAGTACGGCCGTTGACCATAATGCCTGCCCACATTATGAAACTGCAAGTCGCATATCAATGTCCTTCCTGGATATTTTAGGGACGATAAGCACTGACAACATCGCGCTATATTTCAGTTGTCGTCCAGAATCAGACGATAGATTGAATCTACTCTTATCTGAGAAGAGAATGGTAGAGCCCAGTCACCATCAGTCCGATGGCGAAGCAGACGACATCATTGCAAACGACCGTTACGGTGACGTCTCGAAAGTGAGACACACACACAACAAGTCTTGGGGTGTATAGTCCTTTCTTTCACAAACGCATTGCAACAGTTTTATGGGATATCCAAGTTCCAGTTGCTGCGTGTAACTGACGTGCCAAGTCATCAGCTGGGTTTCGCCGGTTCCGTTTTGCTGAAAGAACAATATACCGATCTTTTTGGGGCGTCGTACTGCTAAGACGACCCCCCCCCCATCCCCTTTGGGGCTGCTGCCTATTCCATTAATTTGAAATGCTGCCCATACCCTAGAAACGATCCTGTGCCCAATGTTGACTTCACGAGCAATATCTGTGATTTGCCGACCTTCTTCCAGCTTTCTGATTATTTTGCCACCTGTGAAATCATCTAAATGATGCCTGGAAGACATGTAAGGAGTAAAACATGTAGAAAGAGAGTTGTCAAATCTTCCGGATTGGGTTGGCTCTCCCAACTTGAACTCACCATTTTGACATGCACTGGACAGACGTGGCTCCTCCGTTAGAAACAAAACCAGCAGTCCTTCTGTTGGATTGGTTGCTCATGAAGCTCGTTGACAACACATCATGGACCATGGAACTTCGGTCCTATTCATGAAAACTATATGACACCAAAGTTTTTTCTGTGACACATTGCAGATTTATCATTCCGTACGGTGTCGTAAACTAAATTTCATCCGTCAGTTGTATACTTTTGTTGTACGCCACTACAAGCTGTGCACGATGAGACCTGGTGTTAAGAATCAATTTGCTGCAGGAATCTCTCTTTAATGGGCAACACATATATGGATGACAATTTTTTCGGCCGGGGGGGAGGTAATCCGAGGTAGTAAATGCAAGTGTCTTCTCCACGGCGATTTCCTTTGGAGTTTTCGACTACGATTCAGTCTCTGTGCAACACCTGGTAGTGTATCTTTTTCTATATATGTGTTGTGGCATGCGTCTTTCCACAGTTCCATCGTTCCACAGGATAAATGCACCACCTCATAAAAGTCTAGACGACTAGTACAGTATGGACTTCATCACCTCATCGTTTGCTCATTGCTGGGATGTGGAGCGCACCAACCACGTTTCATGTGAACTCGTCACTTCTTGAATTGCCCTTTCCGCTTTGTAGGGCGAGGAGTGAAACAAAAGTGTCTTCTATTTTCAACTGTAAGGCTGCAGCAAAAAGCGACAATCTTGAGGGTTTTTTACGTTGTTGCTTGCCTGGCTGAATCCACAATGTATAATATAATAATGATGCGACGGAAACAGTAGGCGCATGTAAAATTCGTGTCGTGCACTTCAGCTTTTTTTTTTCAACAGTGAGAAGTGACCTTCTTGTAAATCGACCTAGGTCGCACTATATATCTTCCTTAAAAGTATGAAGATGAAGCAATACACAATTTCTGTTGTAGCGAAAGTTATTGCAACCGACTTTGAAAGCATGCCTTGTGGATCGTCAGATTTTATTACTTGAATCATTTTTAAATTTGAAAAAAAGAAAATATTGCTGTACGATGACGTGCAAGCGACAGGCAAGCGACGTGGCTGATCCAGACCATTCTGATCCCTATTGTCCTTAATAATTATATTGAGGGAAAATTCTGTCTTGTAAAGCTACACTTTAAAAATAATATTTTCATGGCTGGTTGCTTAAGTGGAATATAATGGTACAAGGACCATACTGCAACAAATACGTGATAATGCAGAATAATAAATGGCTGGGGAACGCCATTCACTCTCCGTACTCACCGAAAACCAGTGTACCCTGGAAGGGATTACTTACATGAGTAAACTGTTACATTTGAGAAGGTATCCTACTTAGCACGATAACAAATAAGTCAAGTGCAAAGGGAACAAACAGAAAAACAAATAAAAATAAATCTTCGTTGAGGAACAACTCCCGTAGTCAAATTACTGTCGGGAAAAGTAAGACACAGTCAGATCCTATTACCAATCAGTTCTGTGTGACTAGTATTCTTTTAAAAACCTAGTTAAACCTATAGAAATAAAATAAATACATGTACACTGAATTTATACAGGGTGATCCCGAATTCATGGCACAAACTTGAAGGGTTGGTACAGGACACTGTAACAATCATTTTTTGTAAAGGAATGTATGGGCGCAAGTGACGCGGTGAGACGCAAACACAGAAAATACAGAAAAAGAAAGACAAAGTGTTTCTTGACAGCGTCTTTGACAAGTGCAATATTTACAATAATTGTTCAAAATTGCATATACCAAAAGTGATACATGCTTGACAGTGTCGGTGTGGCGATTGGCGTGCACAAATAAAGATTCCAGGTATTTCACGCAGGTTTGCAGCAGCTACGGGTATTCGAGCAGCGAGATCCTCATCTGAGTCAAGTGGAGTCGTATAAACGAAGCTCTTCAGATGTCTCGAGAAATCGAGATATCGGGATGGCCAAGGGATCCACCAGGGTTGGGAGCGATGGACAGGGTCCACCACGCCCAGTCCATTGTTCCCCAAATGTATATCAAATCAAGTAATTGCGCACATCAGTGCTGAAGTGGGTTGGCGTCCCATCATGCTGAAACCAAATTCGGTTGCGAATGGCGATTAGCACATCTTGCAGCAGTTCTGGAAAACCTGTTCCAGAAAAATAAGATAACATTGGCTATTGAGTCGTTTCGGTAGTAGGTATGGGGCAATCAAAAAGTCGTTGCCAATACCTGCTCACACATTCACAGGGAATCGTTGATGATATGCATGTGGTCGCGTTGCGTGTGGATTCCCGGTTGCTCACACATGGATGTTGCGCGTATTAAATACACCCTCCTCTTATAAACGTCCCCTCATCCGTAAATAGCACATAAGCTATGAAGTCCAGCTGCAATGCACACTGCTGCAAAACCCACTCGCAAAAGTTCAGGCGCCAATGATAGTCTTCCAGATTCAAATCTTGTACTTGCTGCAAATGGTAGGGGCTAAGCGATTTTCGTTTAACACTCTCCAAACGGTCTGTTGACTCATGCCTATGTTTTGCGCAACAGCTCTTGTGCTTGACTCGGGTCTATTAGGTACAAAGTTCAAGATGCTTTCTTCAAGGCTTGGACAGCGTACATCTCTTCGTCGTCCAACTTCGTGTCTAGTGACGTGGGAAAAACCTGCTTCACAAAATTGACGGCGTAACCTCTGAAAAATTCAATGATCCGGCATTCGTTTATCAGGAAACTGCTCGTGATACATTCATTCGTAGCGCAGTCCTGCCGTTATCATTTGCACGGCCGTACATGCAATGCATGTCTGATTTTTCGGCATACGTAAAGTCTCCCATCACGGACGACAGCACAATCGAGAATGGCGTCTTCCCCTACTTAGATACATAATGTTGAACGGCGGCTAGCTACCTACTGCCCTCTACCGGCAACAGAACCAATCGATAACTCCATTTCTCTTTCATGTATTTCTCTGCTTGCGCCTCACTGCGTAACTTGCGCTCATACATTCCTCTACAATATATGATTGTTAGAGTGTCCTGTACCAACCCTTGAAGTTTATACCATGAGTTTGGGATCACCGTGTATAACTAAAGCATGCAGCGTCTACGTTCAGTAGCACCCCGACCCGCTTCTGCTACACTGACCTAGTCCTACTAATGACGTCATTCCGAAAACATGCAGTCGAACCGTTACAGTTAAGTTTAGAGAAGCGCCAAGAAACACAAATTTAAGCCTGTGAAATGACGAGCTGATGCATAAAAATAAATTTTTAACTTTCCGCTCGTTCACTTTACTAGCGGGAAGCATCCTGGTAAGTTTATGAGTCAACTGTCTCACAGGGTTTCAAATAAAGAAACTAGGAAGTAAAAATTGGTATGTCACTAAAACGAAATATTTAACATGTTATTTAAAATATTACTTGAAAGTATGCATTTTTAATATTTATACAGGACATTGACTATCTTAGTGACTATAGTAATTGGAATTTCTTACAGTGTATTCCGAAATTGCTTTATCGGGACGTACCTACGGGTAGAGTGATTGTGTATTTAGCTACAGTCAAGAGTAAGGATATATTTTAAAGCAATTGAAAATTTTGAGATGTGGTTCTGAATTTCGTTTGACAGTAAAGTAAAT
>JJRW01S0000179.1:143226-156696 GCA_001188405.1 Loxosceles reclusa
GGTATAGATGTACTCGATAAAAAGTTCTTATCAGCGTTAGAACCTTGTCAAATTCACGTCTGGTATTACCAAACGTGGGTTTGACAAAGACAATCGACCATAATTGCCGAAAATAGTCTAATTTTATTTATTGAGTAGTTACAACACGCTGATAAGAACTTTTTATGATAAGAACAAGGTTATTCAATGTGAGTTAAAAATCGCCTCGAGTGCAACCCATTCAGCAAATGGTTGCTTAAATCACGTGGTAGCAAAGCAACCATTTGAAAACTCCTTTTTGAACTTTTATTGAACTTAATTAATTTTAATTCAAAAGGTTAATATAACTCAGCTAATTCTAAGGCGGTACGAAGTTCGCCGGGAAAGCTCTAGTTTTCCAATAAAAATTCTATTCTACTCTATTCGATTCTAATATTCAGTTCTGTTCTAACTGATCAGTTTATCTGAATGTCTTTGCATAGGCATTTCAGAGATGCAGATGTGGGAATCACCTTGAACGTCATTACCCTGGGAAATACGAGAGTATGATAGAATGATAGCAGAGCGCTACTCCAGTAGGCAACGTCAGATCTATTCATGCAACGTAACTATTCATGTAACGTCAGGTCTATTCATCTATGTTATATTAAGTAATAATAGATGAATACGATCTTCCACGACTGGTACGTACACGTCTTGTAAGATTCTCCTCACAAGTTACTTTGAAATAAACTGCCCAGACACCGTCGGCGTAGTTGAAAAGCGGTCTCTCAGGAGATGACAGATCTGTAGATTCGAATCCCGGCATCGGTAGAAGGCTACTTTTCCTTACAATCATGATCGATGGGTTGCGGCTATGTACGAGGGTCGAAATGGATTCTACGCTTAGGCTGAGACTGTTTCTCATTTTTCTAAGAAGTACATCGGCAGAGTTGGCTATGTTTAAAATACTTAAGCTGTTCCATGGTCGATACACTCTTTCCACACACTCGATAATTTTTTTGGGCCTTCCAGGGTATGGAGGTGCTTCCACCTACTCCCACGACACTTTCATTGATCATTATGCACTTTGGTCACAGGTGGATGGGAGAACTGCTTCCATGGAAAGAAATTTCTCGAGGCCTTACTCCCTCAGAGATGTTAAATTTTTCTGGCAATTCCCGGTCGAACCAACGATTATCGGATGGCACCCAAATGTGATAACCACTAAACATACGGGATGGTGCAATTAAGCTACGCCAGCGGCAGCTGGCGTAGCTTAATTGCACTATTGGCACACTATTGGAAATATTGGCACACTATTCACAGCACTATTGACACACTATTGGAAATGCAGTTACTCCGGAGCTTCAATGATTCAGGTTCGAGTCCTGGCGGCGGCAAAGGGTGTTTGTTGTATATTATAAAATTATGTGCCGGTTTTCTTGTCACTATGTTTGTTTTCTTCTAATACCATAATTCCTTAACATATTTGTCAAATTCATGAACTGTTGTTGCTGATAAACTACCAGATGTTCTGAATCACTCCAAACGTAAAATTGCGATTCATCTAAAACACTCATAATGACCCTTGAACACTCATAGTGACTTCATTGACGATGATCATCACTGTTCTGGGACCGCTCCTTTTTTTATTTGCGTGAATGACTTAGAGGAGGGTGTCAGATCATTTGTTAGTAGTTTAGGAAATATTTGCGGATGACGCTAAATTCACGCGAATTGTAAACAGTGAACCTGAAGCCCAGGAATTCCAAAACGATACAGATAAATTAGTGGAATATGCTCAAAAGTGGTCTATAGTTTTCAATATTGAAAAAATAGAACGACGAATTTCAGCAGTAAAAACAAGGAATTTAACTTATCAGATAGAAGAGAAAGAACTCACGGAGGTATGGACAGTGTGAAACACTTGATCGTTATTGTGACTAAAGTTTTTAAATTGGGAAATCAGTGCACTGCAGCTGTTAGAAAGCTAAAAAATTTTAGAGTTTTTGAAAAGCCATCTGACGTGTCATAAGCGAGAAATTGTTCCCCCGTTGCGTAGAACGCTCGTGCGTTCACATCTGGAATATGCTTTGCAGGTTTGTTCACCGTAACTCGTCAAAGACATTTATTATCTGGAAAGGGTTCAAAAAGAGCTGCTAAGTTCAGTCCGGGGTTATAACATGTTGAACACGTTGATAGGTTAAAAGAACTCTAACTCTTTAACTTGCAGAAAAGGAGGGTTTGAGGTGATTTAATTCAGAATTATAAAATTTTAAATGGATTTGATGTAGTTGGTAAAGACTTCTTTAGAAAAAGCCACAGTGGGACCACGAAGGCAAGCAGGAAGACGACGATTAGAGAGAAGGATAGGATGCAACAAAGACATGAATGTTTTTTTTTTAATCTGATAGAGTGGTAAACAATTGAAATAGTTTAGCGAACGAAGTGATTCAAACAAAACTTTTTAGAAGTTTGAAGAGAAAAATAAATGACTAACTCGGAATTTTTATCTAGCGACAATTTGGGTTTCCACCTTTGTGTTCTATGAGTTGCTTTTGATTCAAGTCCTTGTTAGTTGAGAATCACTTATGCCGTTACATTTGGATTTGGGGGGGTTTTGTCACTTGAAAGTTTGTTTTGGTTCTTTTTTTATCTTTCCTGATTCTTTTTTTCTTGTATGTTTTTCATCGTGTTAAGTTCCTATTAACGATGGAACTCTGTTCTATTATTAAGATGATTGTGTCTCTGGGATAGTTTCGACAAAGCATTTTTCTTTGTGTTTCTTAATGTTCCATATGTTGACGACGGAAATAGCTTCCGCAATTTTATGTGTTTTATCGGTAGATAAAAATTTGTGTATTTTCCTTTCTATATAACTGCCACATGTGGTTTCAATTTCTTCATTTCTAGTGCATTTGGTTTTGTTTCTCATGATGTTTTATGGTATTTGACGTGGGAACTCCATTCCACAATTAATGCATTTATAAACTGGACGAGGGATCTGGTTCCGAAATCGTGGCGCTTTATAAGGAGGGTAGTCTGTGACGAGGGTAGTAAATTTTTATGACGGGGATATCTGTGTCATTGTTAATTGGGTACATCGAGGGTAGTTTTATTTCTCTGTTGGTGGGGGAATTATGTTATGCATGTGACGATGAAAAATTTTGCCGCGATTTTATGGATTTTAGGAACATTGCCAGCCTATGTGGGCTTTTGCCTTTACTTTGCTTTTTCTTGCTACACCATTTGCATTTGATACACCATTGCAATCTGTCACGGTAACACATGTATTCATCATTTACATGTATTCGGGGTTTTTACATGTATTCATACTAGTACTAATCAGTCGATGGGAGAGGTACTTTGTATGGATACGCACGCGCGCGCGCGCGTGGGTGCCTGTAGCATTTGCAAGGTGTCCAGCGAATCAAGCACGTTAAGCTTTTCTGTTGCATTTCGCTAAAAGGTAAGCGTATTAATAACCTTGGCATGCTATACAATTTGGGGTCCATTTCTATGCATACCTAGAACTAGTACACTCTGGATACCAACTTTTGTAAACGAGAAATCACACTCTTACAAGCACCAGTTATCATAACTTTAGTGACACTTCAGGCGTCCCACTGCTCGTCCGCGATCATACTCATTTGCTATGACGTCGTGGAGTTGCGACCTATACTTGTTGCAAACGTCAATATTCTATTAGAAAATTCACAGCTTTTCCCTAATGCTTCTGTATACGGGGTGGACAAAAACATGGAAAAACCTTGAAAACTACCGGCTTTAATTTATATGTTTGCTACAGCGGAGTTTGTAGGTAGAACTGTCGTTGCTGTGGCATGCAACCACCTATATAAGTCCATTTACACGTTGCAAGTGTTATAGGCCGTGAAGAATACAGTTGCGAAAGATTCATGGTAGAGGTGACGGAGTTTTCCAACGCTGACAAATTGTTGGGGCTTGCATGGTATGTGCTTCTCTTACCAAGGTAACGAAAGATTTTGGCTTATCTCGAGGCAGTGTCCAACGTTATGATTGCATACAATAATACTGAAAAAACTGCATCTGACAAACACAAGCGTGACAGGAATGTGCGTTGAGTGACAGAGACAGAAGAACATTGCATTGGGTTATGATGAAAAATAAGAACTGCAAAAGTGGCTTCTGAGCTGAATACTGTGCTCACAAACCCTATCAGTACCAAAACAGTTACGAAGGGAACTTTACAAGCAGTGTTTTTATAGACGAGCTGCCATTACAATGCCTCATTAGGGCTGTTCACAAACACTTCTAGAGGAGACAAAGGTGCCAAAGTCATAAATCCTGGACTATTGGCGATAAAGACCATCCAGGAAAAGGAGAGAAGGAGATTTGAGTCCGCTCAAAAATGCAGAACACCCGAAAAAATAAATAAATAACCTGGCTCATATTGCCAAGGAGAACGTTCTGAGATCTATCTGGTTTGTGTCCCTCTTGTGTAGTGGTCAGCATATTTGGGTACCAAACGAAAGCTCCTCGTTCGATCCCAGGGAGGAATAGAAATACATTTAGCATATCTTAACGTGTACGACAGCTGTAAGAACTGGATAGAATTTCTTTTCACTATTGGAGAGACCGGAAAATGTCGTTTGGTCAGATGAGTTGTGTTTTAGATTGTTTTCTGCTTTTGGCCGAATTTACATCTGGAAAACCCATCACAAACTTACGCTCAGATTGTTTGCTACTAAGAGTGAAACATGGCGGGCTTCAGTCATGGTATGGGCATCCAAATCTGCCGGACCCATCGTTTCCCTACAATGTCACGTTACTGGCAACGGCCACGTGGCTATTGTGCAAAGTTTGTTACCTGGTGGTGACGCTGTTTATGAAGATAATAAAGCCCCTGATCACAGAGCTCATAACGTACAGGACTGGTTTTTTGAATACTAACATGACGTTTCATATATACCATGGGCTCCACAATCACACGATTTCAATAATATTGTGCCTTTGTGGTCAGTGTGTTGCGTGAATAAGTGTTCGAGTGCGATATCCTCCTCCATAATCATTATTGCTAGAATTTTCCAATGTTTTGCCAGAAGAATGGTATAAGATTCCCCTGCAAACTATAAATGACGTCTGTTAATTCATTCCAAGGAGATCAAAGTTGGTCCTAAACCATATTTTTCATGGTTATGTTTTTTGTTGCATATCTCATATTTTTGTATACACCCCTTATATAACTTTATTATTTCTGTACAAGTTCTGATCTTTAAAAGAACTGATTTCGAACGATCCTCGCTCGATTCGCAAGACACGTCCTTTCAGACGTGAGGGACAACGCTATAGAGCCGCGTGCATTGTTATTATAACGAATGTGCTATTGCTAAGTGCGATGAAAAGACAGCAATAGTTGTTCATTAGAAATGGTCAAGCGGTGCACCATGAAATTCGACGTCGTATTATTGTACCAAAATATCCAGATTATCACTAGGGGAATGGGAGAACTTAAATCCATAATGGCCAATAACGACATAGCATTATCACTTGTGATGACCACAAACATCATACACTCGTAGCTTGGCATGGTCACCAACGTCATAGCATCATACCATGTTATGGCCACTAATATCAAACTATTTCATTCTGTGGAGTATCAGGTTTTTGTCAGACATTTGAACTTTGTAAAAGAGTAGGTGGAAAACGCAGCGGTAAAACAAATAGATATTAACCATCAGAACTTTGCAACATAGTGGGAACACACTGCTCCAAGTTCCGCTATCATCTGATAATTTTTCATTCCAAAATTTGGTATACCATATGATCTGACAAAATAGAAAATAAAAACAGAAGGTGTAAAAGAAGAAACACTTAGTAACCGTGTCGCAACTAGGAATGCGTTGTTAATGTTTACAAGGATTTAGAATATATTGAGCCCTCGAAAAAGCATGTCAGATATAGTTAAATATAAGTGACTATGTTGAACACTGAAGGCAGAACGTGGGCCGATATATTCAAAGTTTTATGTTTAGAATAGGGGTGGAGAATTCAGCACAAAACATTAATCAAACCAGAAAACAACTTTTCACATGATATAGAGTTGAAAAAATTAGAATTTGCATAAAATGTGTGGGTTATTATTATTGTGCAAGCAACTTTCGCTTGAATAACTTCTAAGATCCCACCCTGTAGATACATGGATAATAAGCTGCTAAAGCAGCCGTCGGCTTAGCTTAATAAGGAAAGCAGTCATACTGGAACTGATAGAGCCGAGGTTCAAATCCCGCCATCGACAAAATTTGATAGTTACATTGGCACCCGAACTCCTGGACTTTGAGGTCCACTACTGGTGGTCAGGCAGACCCTGATCATTCAGTATCGTGTGGGATGATATGAAGTTCTCACCCGCTGATTGATATAGATAATAAATTGTTCCAGAAGCGGTCGACGTGACTTAATTGGGAAAGCGGTCACTCCGCAAATGACAGATCCGAGGTTTGAATCCTGGCGTCATAAAGGGCGACGTATTACAAAATTTACGGATGGCACAGGTTAAGTTTAGGATTTGGCACAGAAATTAAACAATAATCATTCTGGTGAGCAGGTCCTCCCATTCCCGCGCCCAAGGAAAAACAGTACTAGTCGGCGAGATTACTCTCCTTATGTTCGTTCATTAAGGTCGTAGAGTGCACGTTGAGAAAAAGAATGACTGAAGAGAGTCCAATTTTAAAGAGGAATTAGGAAGAAATCATACTTTTCGTGAACGAAAATCAAATGGAATTACCCTGCTTATCAGCGCCTTGCACTGTAGGACCTTAGCGAATGACCACAAATCTACCACATCCATCACCTCGGCTTGGAATTCCTTGCTGAAACTTTACTAGCAACAAACTGGCAACAAGCAAATTACTTGTTTTCCCACTCCTACTCAAGTCCCTACCCAGCAACCACAGTGAATCGTTCAGTTGCAGAAAAAGTCTAGGCCTAGACTGACGAAATGTAGTCAATTAATTTTGTTTTTTTTTTATCTTGTTTCAACTGTCTTCTGTTGATTCAACTTCAATATCTGTAGATTTCACTACTTTATAGTATAACACAAAAAATTCACAGAGAAAAATCTTTTAATTTTGTGTTATGCTATAAAGTAGTGAAATATACAGACATTATTGAAATAGTTTTTCTTTTGTGCAAATAACGTGAATAATTTTGTGAAGTGAATGAATTTTGTGAAGTGACTTTTGTACAATCACATATAAGATATCTCCTGTGAGTGAAGGTTGAGTGAAGTATTCTTGTGACAGGACAAGTCATACTAGAGAGAGAGAGAGACAGACAGAGAGAGAAACCTCAGAACATTTTGGTCATTTTGTTATAATTCCAATATAGAGGAATCCACGATTCTTGGAAACTTGGAGGTGAAAATTTATCTCTTTGGGAATAACGGTGGAAAGATATTTGGAAAATAATATTTCTTTCTGTAGCGTAAAATGCCGCCTACGTTGTCTGTACAGAAGATGTTTTTGATAGATAATATAGCGAGAGTGTTCTGAGGTTCTTTTCCACAAAATACTTAGATAAAAAGCTCCGCCGATAAACGTCGGCATAGCTTAATTGAAAAAGCTGTCGCTCCGGAGCCGACATATCCGTGGTTCAAATCCCGGCGTCGGCAGAGGGCGTTTGTTACAATGTATACAAATCTTACAAACAAGCCACTTGTAAAGACGAGGAAGAAAAAAGGCAAAGCATATTTTGTTTTTGTACAACAATAAAGATGACACAGGGGGTTATGCATTCATACGTTCCCAATAATTGCCGTACTAAAGAAGAAATGGCTGGCTCTAGTCGTAAAATGTGGTCCGGCATAAGGTGGATAGTGAGTGGTGCTACATAATCCATAAGCGGCCGTAATATCTCCCGCCGAAAATCATTAAGAGACTGCGAAGATCCGCGTTACGATCGCTTGAGGGCGCTCCGTTGCTGCTGCCAACGCCGCCGGCCAAAACTCCAAAATGAGAAGTGTTCAAAGATCCCGACAATGCCCGCCGGAGTTCCGACTCGATCGAACGTCTCCGCTAACTCCGCTCGAAAGCAGAGGAGCTAAATGCATAAGGCCCACATCCAACGTGCTACTGGGCAGTGGTCGCGGATAAGTCCGAAAACATGTGATTATCGGATTTGACACAGCCAGTTCAGCTCGTCGCAATTGTGTGTCAACAGGGCTTAGATTACGCGAAATTAAAATATGGGGAAGTTATATCTGGTGAATTTCTGTTGCAACTGGTTCCACTGTTTCTTCTTAGCTTCTTTGGGACTTCACGGTAAGTAATGATTTAAAAGTGGAAATAGTCTCATTAAATTGTCTGAAAAGGAGGAAAAAAATAGGTTATTTACAAATGCAAACTTTTAAAAATAAAAACGAAATATTTAATCCTTAAATTATTTGAACCTCGTTTGACGCTTGGTAAAATATATTCAGTTGTGGTTTTATTAGTGACAAACTTGTAGGGGAACGTGGTATAGCAATGGCAATGAAATTCAATATAATCTTACAATAATTGTGAGATGTTAAAATAAGAACAATAACTGGGAGTTGTGAATAAATTCCATGGATTATCCATACTTGCCTGGAAATAATTTTCAAGCTGTGATAGTGTACACAAAGAAGATCGCACTTCAAAATATTTTATAACGTTAGAAAGTTATAACCTGATACACGTTAATGAACACAGACGAAGATTTATTTTGCTATTTCTCGAAATACAGAAGTAATCTTGAAATACAGAAGCAAAATCTTTCGGTACAGATAAGTAAGTATATTTCTGACAAAATTAAGTTGTCAAAGCTTGATTGAAAATAGTCAAGTATACATTAAATTCCAAGATTAAATTCTGTGGACGAAATTTAAAAAATGAAATGCTCGTATTTAGTTACAGAAGTGAATCATTTGTCTAATCAAACAGAAAAATCTCAATGACATACAATAAAACAGTCAAAACAAATTCCATATCGGCTGAATATAATTGCAGAAATTACGCGTTACTATTTTTGTTCGTGAGATATGTTCTGTACAAATTTTATCAGATTAATTAGAAATGAAGCCTTTGAGAAAAAATTAAAAACTATGACAAGTGTATTAAAAGTGGTGAATTCGGTAAAACCATAAATCTCAAATTTAGTATATTTAATGCGATTAAGTGGGACACGATAAGACAATGAATGCATCTGTAGTTCTGCTTATGTATATTTTAAAATTCGTCTATTTTAAAATTCACATTACAAGTGAAGAAAATCCTTTTCACTTTCAACTTCATCTTCGACGATGGGATACTTCTGCCAATGCCAGATTGAAAACTGAAGAGTTTATGGCGTTTTCCTGTTCGTCATCTTTTCTGCGTTTTTCTTTTTCTTCGTTCTTTTCTTTCATTCCCTTTCGGATCATCGGACAGTAATTGCTTGCCCATTGAAATAGGAAAGACAGTCGTCAGCAGGGATGTGATTTGGGGAGGCACAGTGGAAAAGAAAAACAGAAAACGATACATCCGGTGCCCTTAAAAAAAATCTTCTGCCTGTTGCTTGAGGCTCCTACTGTGTCTGAAGAATTTACTGGGCTTTTGTTGGAGAAGATACTCTGCCGTTTATAGCCCTTTTGCGCGCCCAAGTTTCAGTGGATTTTAAAGAAAAAAGGTGGCCCATTCAGCGGTTAGATTAATCTCAGGAGAAAGCAGAGGTGTTCCCTAAAGGGCAAACGGGCTTTAGTTTATTCTGACGCTCACCGGGAGTTAAAATTTCCGTAAATCTAGATTAATAGAAGAATAGATTCTTGTGAAGTTTGGTAAAAGAATGAAGAGAATAGTAAGAGAGGAGAAACAATTGCGAAAGATCGAGAAAATGTCGGGAATGGAACAATGCACTTTGGGATTTCCAACCCATTTTTATGGCTTACGGAGGCCTCATTTGTCTTTAGGAATATCTGATGATTTAAACGGTAAAAACAAAAATGTTCAACTATGGGAATTTGTTTCTTTTAATACACTTAAATTGAAAAATTTATAAGGTTCTAGTGAATTCAGAAGTAAACAATTTTCGCCCTTTAAAATTAGAGTTTTCAACCTTGAATGGGTGATTTTTGTTAATATTAAACAATTTAAAGGCATTAACTGAGAACTGTAACAAATATACAGTATGTAGATTAAGACGCTCCTGGGCGAAAAGTAACAGTGTTTATTAGAGAAATTATACGCCATGCAGAATAAATATGTTACCAGGAAACATATTCCAAAATGACATTTTGTTCGACAATTGTCCTAATTGTCGTTATATCTCGCGGAAAAACCAGAGGTGACGATTTTGACTCTTTATCAGCGAAAAGTCTTGAAAGAAGATGATTTCACGACAAATCAGCCTAGGAGTGAATCTATGTATTAGTGGCTGTTGGTGGTATGTTGAAGTCGCCGGAGTTCCTTCGAGATGCGATGGCCACTTCTTGTACTTAACAACCTTGAGGCCTGAATGGACTCAAACGGATACTTTATAGGTATTCAGTGGAACTGAGGAAAGCAATGTTGGTTAAAAATGTTGGCAAGATGATAGTTTGGAGGAGGCGGTCACAATGGGCTAGGAAATACCGACCAGAGAAAAAATCTAGTATTAGACTTATTGCTATAGAGTATGGCTTTAGAGTTGTGTCTAAACGACCAGCAAACGGTTGAATAGTAAAATCAAACCTACGCCGGTTTATACGAAGCATAACGTTCAATCATGTTTCAAGCACAAGTTATTTATTACAGATACTTTGTTCGAGAGGAAATGTGAATTGTAATGGAACACTTATCTGGAGAAAAAAAAGAGGAAAAAGAAAATTACCTATAGAAAGAAAAAATAAAAGTAGGCAAAGTCAAAAGATAATTATTCGGTAAAGAATCAACAGCTTGACATGTAAAACGTCTCAAGCTGTTTATCCATTACTGGAATATGAAGCACATAGCTGACAACACAAGTAAAGTATTACCATTTTCAAATGAGCATGTAAATTTTCGAACTCTTTCTGTGCTTTTGACAATGCGTTAATATCAGTCGAGAGGGCTAAAATTTCTGCGGGGAGAAGAGAATCGCCTGCCCCCAAAGTTCGAAGGATTTAAAATGACACAAAAGTACAGACATGGAAATCAGCCTCAAAATTAAATTCAGGTTTAATTTTCGCTGTGCGCCATATATAGGAAAGAAATCTTCTCTTTGCTGGGTATTCATATTAACACTTGTCGAAAAGCTTTAAATCTTTACCAAAAAAAGGATTTATTTCAAAAGGTGTCTTACCTCTTGTGATTTGAACAGTTTTAGCTCGCGTTCAGTGTGGAGCTAAGAGAAACAGATTTTTCACTACTTCTGTCGGACTGTTTGCGCCGTCTTAAGATAATTAAAATTACTGGCTAAAGGTGCTTTCTTACAAGACATGTTTGGTACGATAAGGTTTTAGAATCATGCCTATAAGTTAAGACTCAGACGGGTCAATATGTTAGTTTGAGACTATTAGATAGATACAGAGTGTTAAATGATTTGCGATCCTTGTGTAAAATAAAATTACATACAGTTATATATTAGCAGCGTTGAACACAAGTACAAAATCAATCAAAAGTTAGTTGACCATATGGTCGTGTATACCAAACTACCTTTGACAGATTTTGCACTTGTGTTCAACGTTGCTAATATAATTGTGTCTACTTATATACAGAGTGTCCATAAAGACTACATAAACGATACATAGTTGGGAATGCATAAAAGCAGCCAAAAATATAGCCCAAAGAACTATACCTTTACAACCCGTAGTTTTCGAGGAAAATACGAAAGTAAAATGTGTGATATCACGTCCGGTGCACGGAAAAAAGAGCTTTATTAGCAAAACATGAAATGTTTGTACATGTAGTGGTCAATGCTGTTTACAGGAGTAGGTGCTTAAAGTGAATGTTTGTGCCTGCCATGGAATGGTTTTTTGAACACGGCACAAGAGCGTATTGTTCACGGAAGTTCATCATGGAGACAAGCAACTAAGTAACTTTTTGTAGCGAATGGGAGTTCGATACACTAATTTCTTCAGATGGTCTCATCAGTCTATTTCGACCTGAGTCCGTAGATGAACCTTCTTCTGTATCAGTATTTCAGACCATCTCGGAGAGAGACTTTTACTTCTCATGCGACTGTGCGTACAACAGCCCAGCATCAGCCGTAGTATTCGGATCGACCCCTCCCCCTTCTTCAGTGAGCAGAAAAAGCAGGCCCTCGTCGGTTCTAAGTGTCATTTCTCTCCGTTTCTACATCGGCGTCAGAAGCACGTGTCGGATGTTTCTGACGGGAGTGGGCTGTCCTGGATGACTACAACATCGGCCATGTACAGAGTTCCGAGCGAGACTGTGTGGATAGCGCTTCGGATGCTTAAAAAGAATGATAAGCGTACAGGCATAACAGGATACACATCAGTTGGGCTATTCCTGTGCTACGCCCGAGACCACAAAACCGGAGGGTCAAGTAACCAGCCCAGTAAACGTAACGGTCCCCCCAAATCTGCACAAATGTCCTCAGATGATAGCTGCACTGCAACAACGGTCCCCAGGACTAGATACACCTAGCCCCTGCACTGTCTCGGCGGCAAAATGGCCTATAAGGAGAAATCTAAGGATGTCAAATCTGAAGAGCGTGACAGTCACTCAACCGGACCATCACCTTCAATCACGTGATTTTTCTCGAAAGCTACATATCTCAGAGGTATGTTTCTTTGCACACCTTTTTATGCACTCCGAACGTGGTTTCTAGCTGTGCATCATCTATGCGTTCATTGAGTAACGCCATGTACATACACACACACGCACACACACACACATATATATATATTCAGAATCGAGGATTTGTAATGGACAACGCAGAATATATCAAAAGAATAAGACTTTTTCCGTGGGCGTCTATTATTCATCTCACTGGAAAAATAAGGTCGTGTGTGTATGCATGGTGTGGTGTGTAGCACAATTTCAATTGTTATACGAATCCACAGAGTAACACGTGGAATTATGAAATTTATTCAGTATATGAACTATGGTAATTTGTTCTTTGGACAAACTTAAATTATGCACGTATTTCAAAATCCATCAGGCATGCTGTAGGGGTTCGTAGATTCCCCTCAAACTTTAAAATACCCACAGGAGTGTGCTTAAATAACTCACATTTGAGCACGTGAGTCATGTTTTTCATCGTTCAAATGAGCTACAGCGAATGAGTTCAACAATCAATCGAATACACTGCAAGGGTCTGCTGAACAACACCGGAAAACTGATCATGAGATTCAGCAGTCTTAACATCAAAAGGAAAACTTTGAGCATCAGCGGAGTCAGATAATAAATCTTCTGCGTCTTTCAGATTCTTAACGTTGCATGAGCGTTTTGAACTCATGATTTGCAGCACTTAAATCTAATTCCAAAAACAACAATTGCAATAACAAAGTACTAAATCTCCAATTTAATCAAAACTTAATTATAGCAACTA
>JJRW01S0000180.1:256562-269442 GCA_001188405.1 Loxosceles reclusa
AAAGCAGAATCCACCACCAGCAAATATGAGATGTTTTGAGTGGGTTAATTATTAAATATATCGTAAAGAACAAATATGTTTCAATATATATTGATTAATCTCATTTGATCTATTGCTACGAAAGGCTGTTAGCTTTGTTCACAATATATACTTGCGTACGTCTGCCTGTGTGTCACTCCAGTAAGTCTGTTGATAAATAGCGTTTGGCGTAAGTTCCAGTAAAACGGGAGACCATTTTATTCTACTTGTTGACTGAAAGTTAATTTGTTTTCTGTAATACGGAAAAACCTTGAACAGTAAGTGTAAGATGAAGGAGCTAGCACAAAAAAAGTGAGATAACATCCCATTGAAATGTTTTCAGTTTGAACTACGTGTATTACTCGTTGAAGAAACATTGCGTTTGAAGTACTCTTGTTGCGGTGTGTAGTGTCCCCATGTGGAAATCAAAACTGTGTCCTCCCCCAGCCGCCATCTGAAATATCAGTAAGCCTGGTTCTGCACAGGTTTTGCCAGTGGAGAGAAATAAGGACTTACAAATTTTAATCTGGGCCCTATACTGCATTGCCTACTGAACATCCAATGACAGGCTCTTCTTGGAAGACATTTAAGTGAAGACCGCATAAATCATCGATATTATGAAGAACCGCTCATTAGGGCTCACTTTCACATCCCAGAAAATACATCGGAGATGCTCTACTTCATGAAAGCCAAGGCAGAATATTTTACATGTGTCATGAATTATTACGTTTAGCCTAAAATCATGTTGTTCATGAAGCTTTGGCTGTTTCATTTGACCCTTACTGATCAGATACCAATATATCTCAGCCAAGGAAAAACCGTGAGAAGCTGATTTCTCACATATTCATGCAACAAACCCAGTACGCACTCTCATAGTGTTAATGACTCATAGCAAGCCACCCGTCCCCCATCCAATCACCATAGTAGAAGCATAGTAGATTTCATAACCTAAGGCAAAACGAAAAAAAGTTAGTTTGAGTTTTAAAAGGCTTCACAAAGAAATGTAAAACTTCCAGCCGTGTAACGCAAACTTAACGAATTATTGTCATTATATCGCTGTCAAATTTCTAATATGAAAGTAGAAACCAAACTGATCCACCAATCAGTACAATGAAGTACCACATGTTTAGAGACGCCTACTTCATAATGTGATGGACTTCTTCTTGGTTTCACTATATCCGCCATACAAAGTAATATGGAGTCCACCAGAAGATTTCCCAGAATAGCGACCCATGGTTTCTTCACACCTCTTCACAGCTCATGATTGTTCACACGATACGGATCATGGGCATCAACCCCTTCTCCGAAATCCTCAAAAGGATTATCAAATGGATTCTTAGATTTCCAGTTCATCGTAGCAAAGTCAGCAGAATGCTCCAAAACGCATGTAGTAGCCAATGCGACGAATTCGATTGAAAATACACTAGGTTTCTAGGAATGAGTGAAATGATCAACCAAGAAGTACGCATACCGACAAGCATAAAGTCTCCTTGGTACAAGTATGAAAGACCACAAACACGAACAAGTGAAAATCCCCAAAGCCAATGTAGACCCTCCACCACCTTATAGCGTTCGAACTTGGCATGCAGAATCTATGGGTTTACTGGAGTTTTCTCCAAAACCGTATCATTTCAGCAATACAATTAAACGTAATTCCGGAATGTCCATTCCAAGCTACCTAATTCCAGATGCCAATCTTCCACTTTTCATGTTCCTTATCCCAGACATTGCAGTGAACTAGAACGTCTAGCTCACAGTGACTGCGAGCTAGACGTTTTAGTTCACTGCCTTGTCTGGATGTACATCTTTTCGACGCCGGAATTCGAACCTACGGATCTGCCATCTCTAGATCTCCAGAGAGGCCGCTTTAAACGATTAAGCTACGCCGACTCTTTTCTCTTGAAGCTTATTTTGAAGTCTTTTGTGGGTGGACATTACACTGCTAGATATACGTTCGATTGATCTTAAACCCTAGAAACGGATGCCATGAAGCAAAGGTTGTATCCTCGGGTTCGAAGTGAGACAAGATGAACTGAGGTTTCTACCAGACTCAGTCTCTAGCCGAAATTACAGGCTCACGCTTTGAGCTCTGACAGGTGTGTGTGCTGGTGCAAGATTTTCACAACCAGTAATCGTTTCTTCTACTGCTCATGGTTTTCGATTTTTTCAAGTATTTCAGGTATGTGTTTTGCAAATGCCAATTAGGAGGTATTTTTCATACCAATGATATTTCAGAAGACAATGCTATTTGACATCTGGCTTACTGTACCCACTCCGTCGTGAGACAGGTTAGTTTTACCCTACTGCTGCTTCGCAGAGTAGAGTTCTCAGACGTATCGTTTTTGGACGGCTGCCATCTGGCTGGGCACGAACTCTCTGGCCTTTGGGCTTAGGGTTACGGCTTGGGCTATCCGGATACTCGTGCAGTTATGGCAGGGCGTAGTAACGGATAGGTCGGTGGCGGTGTATCCCCATATGCTAGTCCGTATTCGGCCCAGCGGGGCTCTGCACCATTAAGCCACTTAACCGAGGCTCTGAACCTGGTCGATGTGGGCGGCCAGATCAACCCACCCAAGAGGGTATCCGACGACTGCCTCCGCCCCGATGCGACGACGGATATGAATATCAGTACTAGCTCTGTCGGCTGTTCTGCTTCGGCGTTCAGTCGGTTTGGGTGAACCTGGTACCGAATTCTGCGGTTGAAGCCCTGGGCTCTTCTATTTCTGGGCTTCGCAGCGGCTGGGCCGCGCTAATACCCTCCTTGAGAGGCGTGGGCGAAGGGACTGGCCGTAAGGCTTGTCGATACAGAGGCACTTACTGTACCCACTGTGTCTTACTGTACTTAAGCACACTCGGGCTACGAAACGCTAAACTCAGTCTCCACTACCGTCCGTAAACATATCTTTCAGATGAACATCGGCTCCAGATGTCTGGAAAATTATTTAAAAATCTGTTTTCCATTGTTCTCCAAGATACGTGCCAAGACGACTTTCCCTGGAGCTTGTTCTTTGACCGCTGAATAGCAAATGTTGACACGTTTGAATATCCACTCCTCGCTTAATGGGTTACAAATCTCTATGGTTGCCTTGAGAAACTCAGACAAGGCTCAGAGATCTGTGCGTCGTGTCAGCAATATGGAATATGATCCTACATTAACTGCTACTCGACTATGAATCCAAGTCCAATACATGCTCCGCAGTTTTCAGCCTTTCTTTTAATTTTTTGTAGTCATTTGCAAGTTTGCAGAAGACTCTTCAAAATGCCAAACGAAAAACGCCTCTTCCTTGATAATGATAGAACTCCAGTAATCCACCCTTCGGGCCGCAACTCTGAACTCATATACGCCTAAATCACACCTTCCACTCATTACGTGTCTCAGGTCGAACATTTGAGAAAGGAAGTGTTTTTCACTGTATACCGTCACAAAGAGTAGGCGTGACAGTATATGTGGGATTTGTATCACAGAATATGCATACTGCTTGCTACTGCTGTAAATGGCACATCAGTGCAATACATGCACCACAATTTGAGATTCTTCAGAAGAATTACCACTGTAGCATTCGGACACACAAATGAAAGAAAATTAGCAGCCCCGTATAATGGAATTAAGTCAATGTATTAAACAGAATTTCCGTGAAAAAATGTAAATGGCCCAATAAAGTCCTAGTTTTCTTGCGACATGACTATAAAATCAATATAATATATTTTTTTAATCAAAATTGGGAAAATATGTAACTGAAAATTGCGATGTGCGCAATTCAATAGTATAGTAGGGATAGATCAACGCCAAAAAATAGCTAAAGATGGCATGATGGAACTTAGCCGAAAGGTTCATAAAGCTGTGAATCTTGAAAGCTTTCAGTATGCAAAGAGAATGGTGATCTAAGATTTAGAAGAGCGGTAGTTCACGAGAACGGGAAGAAACGAAAAGAGAGTTGTTTGCACCTTGACCTTCTTCTTCATACACACACACACTTCAAGTTCCATTAGACATATACAAAATTCCATATTGTGGTATATTGGCGTGAGATATCATGCTAATCACTAGTTAATCAGTTGCTAATCAGTCATGCTAATCAGCTAATCAATTGAGATCCCCACCATCTCATCCGAAATGATATTCTGTGCAAGCTGTCACATATTTTCAGATTAGAGCCTTCGAGGCTTGTATTTCCTTCTCCGAACACGGAGATACTACAGTACTATAAGAACGTATTTTTCAAATTTCATTCTTTAAACTTTATTACATAATTAGTCTGTATAGAGAAAAAGAGAAAGAAAGGATCAATTTACACTTAAGTGCATCAGCGAGAGCAGCTGCGATTCCGGGGTCTAACAAATAGCATTAATGGCTGGACGGGCATTAGGAAACACAGTTGGAGGTTTTAAAAAGAATATTGAAAATATAGAGATATTGTGTAAACCAGCAATGGATTTCATTAATCAATATAGTTTATTGATTAATCAGTTGGCGATTTCTAAAACATCAGATTAATAGTAATTTGAATATCTGAACGCTTTTCCTCACTTCTTCATGAAGTTTCTAGAAAATCATAAACATATCAAACATACGTGTGGGGGTACAGATCCTCATGGCTCCCCTGCGCACGCCAATGCTGTGCGCCGAGAAGCAGCATAAAAACGTTATCACTGAAAAACAAACTGGATTTTTCAGTGGAATCAGATAGTTAATTAATTTGTCTTGCAACCCAAGCCACGTAAGTGATCATCACACCTACCACATCTCAATTGAGTACATTGTAAGGTCCCCCCTACAAACAACTTAAAAATACGCTTCCCAGATACCTGTCGGCGTAGACTAAATGGAAAAGTGGTCTCTCCGGACATGACAGATCTGTTGGTTCGAATTTCGGCATCGACAAAAAAAGGAAGGTTCCATTACAATGACGCCCGAACTTATAGGCTCACACTAATGTCCAAGGACTCAACCTTTAGGTCCACCACTCTGGGTTGGGGGCACTCTGATATCTCTCTCTCTCTCTCAACGTGGGGGAGGACGTAAGGTCCTCTCAACAAAAGACTTCCAAAATAAACTACCCGAATACCCGTCTGTGTAGCTTAAATGGAACAGCGGTCTCTCTGGAGAAGACAGATCCGTATATTCGATTTCCTGCGTCGACAAATGGGTATATTTCTTTACAGTACTGGTAGTATGTGGGTTTAAAGAAAGTGAACTTCAAGCGCGCGCAGTATTTCTCCCCAGAATCACTCAAGCCTGTCTCAATGCTTGAGCAATACCACAGACAAAGTTACTACCGAGATTCCTATCCACCGTGTCTATAGGTTTGAATTGCTTTGACGGACACCTCCCCCCTTTTGGGTACTATCACCATCGTCTTCTCTCATGACAAGATAAAGCTCTCTTCCAGAAGAGAAAGATGGACAGAATCCCGACTGATTGTTGGCTTAAGCGCGGGAAAGCCATTAAGGGAATGCTCTTCGTCAGTCTATCCCTAGTGAATGACGGGCTACATTAAAATACCTGGTCAAGACAGGAATGTTAGCTACAAATAATCGTCGGGGACAAACTTCGTCCTGCCTATATTTCCGAGCACGTCTCCCAGACAGGCTCAAAATGAGAGTTCCAACCTGTTTTACGGCTGTCAGCCAAGTGATTAAATAAGAATGTGTTCTTTCTTGATTTGCCATAATGTTTGTCTTGCAATCAGTGTATTAGTGACGGAAAATAAGGGAAAATTAGCTGTTGTCGTGGCGGTTGAGCCTCCAAAGAACGTTATGCCCTTAAGAATGCAATATAATGTAACATAATGAAAGGTCAATACCATGCACATATACTGCCCTTACGTATTGTAATGTCCACCCACAGAAGACTTCAAAATAAGCTTCCCAGAGGAACGTCGGCGCAGCTTAAATGGTAAACCGGTTCCTCTTGAGCTGACCGTTCCCGATTTTAATTCCGGCGTCCACAACTTTCCTTTATAGTAACGACACTACCAAATATTTGATTTAACAACTCATATCAAATAAATGAGGAAAGTATTTCGTGGTTAGATTCAAATGTAACACAGCAATAAATTATCCCTGATGTTAATACACGGTTTCCCCCATTGAAATAATTATTTGAAACTTTTGTTTATAACTGTTACAATAATAAACATTCGTTTGCAATCATTTTAAGAATAATATTTTTTTCGAAACGTTATTAGTATATCAAATAAATAGGCAAAAATGTGCTTTGTAATAAGTCAGTAATGAAGCCCGGGAAGAAGTAGGTATATGTTTTTACTGCTACATCATTTCCACGTTTCTTTACTAAAAAATTCAGTTTGAAATCATTATATAGCGTTCATGAAAAACATAAAATTAATATGTCGTAAACATGATAACATTATCAATAGAGTCCATAGTAGATAACTGTACGTTTAAAATTCCGTATATAACACATCAACCATCAAACTTGTTTCATCAGGAGTGAAAGCTTTATGAAACAACATGTAGAGAAAATAATCAAGTAATTGGAGCAAACACATCAATATTAAAGGAAGTTTCGTATATTCCACTGTACACGTTTATACAATCAACTGCCTAATTTATTCAGGAAGAACGATCGCTTAAGAATTTCAAGAATTCAATAAAAGGAGATTTACCGTGTAATATATTAGTCCAGATGTGCGCATAACTTCGAGTTCAGCGAACTCTTATAGACGGGAACACAGAGCACAAGTATACTTTAATTGAGAATATATAACTCTAGCTTCCTTGGCTGAGATATGTTCCTTCTCTGTGTCTAGTATATGTATTTTTCTTAGTGTTTTTAATTAATTCTTACTCTGATTCTAAATCAGTTGTTAATATGGTGAACGATACTGTGTGAAAATACAAAAAGAGGTGGGATTTTTAATTCCTATGGAAATGTTCCTAATTTAGATTGATTCAACCTGACACGGAAGACGCTAGTCTTTGTCGCAGACACGTAAATTCATATTTCACAGAATAATCATCCATTGGATAATGAGTTCGCTGCGCCTTCTTCGCCTTTTCGAAAGGGACCGTCCTTTGGGCAACTCAGGATGACAAATTGTTGCCGGACTAGAAGCTTGTGCAGTTGCATAGACACAGCACAGATTAAAAGCGGTGTGATAAATTGAAATAAACTTTACAATGGCCTTAGCTGCATGGAATCAATTCTGTGGAGTGGCAAATTTGTCCCTTTTAGAACTAAGCGGAAAGACATTAACGATGCCTACGCTGACCAAGAACTAGTCCAGAGGGTGAATTTGGGAAATCTTTAGCAGTGTATAAAGTGCTACTTTGCTTGCAAAATGGACCTAATTTCTGCCTCGTGTTTTGAAATATCCGTCACTATTAGGTTTTTGGTTCAGAAGTAAAAGCAATGTGGCATATTTTATAATATGACAGTACTTCTATGTATACGCGTGTGAGTGTCGTGAATATTGGCAATAAAACGTGATATCCAACTAGTAAAAACAAATAAATAAATAGACATGGTTGTGTGTGTTATGATTATTGTTGCCCATGTTAAACTATTTAGGGAACACACATATTACAAATGATAAAGTAGTCCGACAATTCGCAAAATAGGATATACTCCCTTCATTATAACTGAGAGAAAAATAGTACATACACCACCTACCAATAATTGTCATAAGACAGCAAATTTTATTGCTTATTTTACATATTCCTCTATCGCCTCTAGGTAGGCGACCGGAGAAGAAGTCATAAAAATTAATGATTGAATATAGTAGTAGATCATAAAAGCTGCCTGGGAACCCTTTGTGATTTTGAACTGGAAGATGTGTAGGATGCTGTAAAAGTGGAAAGTCTGTTCGCGGAGTGAAGATTATCACTAAAATAGTCGTATGTTGTGATCGATTATCATGGTGCAAAAAGCATAAGGACTGGAGAACCGACCAGTTCAAAGCTATTTGAAGTTTAATGGCACAATAGCCTGTAAAGGCTATGCTGTGCCAAACTCAATGTGATCGCAGAACACTATATGAGATGAGCACCTTGGAGACGCCACGTCATTCCCCGTATTCGCCAAAAGGTAAGCTCCTGAAAGTTTTACTTTCAAAGAACGGCATTCATAATCCATGATGAAAAAAATAATATGAAAATCATGACATTCGCTTTTTTAGTGCAAAAGAAGCAATACTGTAGAAATAAAAGGAAAAATTCTTCTTGCGTTACTGAAAACCTGGCAAAAAAAGCAAAAAAGTGTTTGAAAAAAGAATATTTTTCCAAACAATTGTAAAGAAAAGTGTTCGATGCCGGGACTCGAACCCAGAGCGTTCAGCTCCGGAGCGACTGCTTTCTCATTTAAGCTACACCGACAGGTAATTGGGTAGTTATATCGAAGACCTTTGTGAGTGGACATTTCATCCTCTCCCATTTGAAAGAGAGATCATGGTAACGACTTGACCACCAGTGGTGGACAGTTGGGTCCTTGGCGCCAAGTGTAAGTCCCTGTTCAGGCGCCGTTTTTAAAGAAAGGTTTTCGGCGCCATGATTCGAAGCCGGAACGTTCATCTCCGGAGCGACTATTTTCCCAATTAAGCTACGCTGACAGATAACTGTATAGCTTATATCAAAGTCATTTGTGCGTGCACAGTATCAAATCTATTTAATAGTTGTACTACGTAAATAATCTTCCGTATTTTCAACGCCGGAATTTGAATCCCGGATCTGTCGGCTCCGGAAAGACCGCTTTTCCGTTTAATCTACACCGACGTTTATCCGTGAAGTTTTAATTTCGAATTTCGTTGTGGGGAGAAGGTACATCTTTCCCACATTGAGACAGAAGTGAGGATACCCACCTGACCTCGAATGGTGGACCAAACGTTTGAGTCCATGGTCGCTAGTGTGAGTCCATACGTTCCGGCGCTATTGTGAAGAAACTACGCTTTATGTCGACCCTGGAATTCGAACCGCCGATCTATGAATTCTGAAGAGACCGCTTTCCTCATTAAACTACACCGGCACTTATCTGGAAAGCATTAATTTTCATGTCTTTTTTGTTGTGAGAAAATTTACATCTATTTACAAAGTACAAATGAACAATCCGGTGACGCAAAGAACAATCTCAAGGTGTGTTCACTTCACTAGAAACTGTTAAAAATACTAACAAAAGAATTCGATGTAAAAATGTACAAAGAACTAGTGCTTATTACATACTGACGAGGCACATCATTAAACAAAATCTTTCGCGCCAAACGTTGTATGAACAACACATGTGTGACCCGTAGAAATTCCTTGTTACTATTCATGAAACTTGGGTTCATTTGAATGACAGCAATAAAAAAAGCTCAGTATACTATAACGTGGCAAGCGAAAAAATCGCCTAGCTTGGTTCCGAGAATGGAAAGAAAGTTTTTTTTTTTTTTAAGGGATGCGTTAACGTTGTTGACTTTTCACATAAGAAGAAAATAAAAAGCCGGGAAATCGGCAAAAGTATAAAAATTAATTCCTCATATTACCGGCAACAGATTATAACACTATTTTCAAGGAAAGCACACCATCTCTTTATGCACAAAACCTGAAATCGTTGAATTGCTTTAAAGTGAAATCAATATCATGGGATGAACGATTCTGGGTGGTAGAATATGAGTTGGAATATAGAACCTACGAAAGTCTAATATCGAAGTGTTTAGTACCAGGTGCGAAGTTCGGATGTGGTACAATCTTCATCTTGGTGGCTTTCTGCTGGCATGGTCTTGGACCACTGATTGTTGTTCCTATTTCTATGACTGAACTCAGTACATTCACACTTTCGACAACCACTCCATGGCTACACTCTGTCAGTACCACGGAACGTGCAATTCTTGTATTTTCCGGAATACTCTGAGTAATTACACTGAGAGTACGTAAATTTTCCTCGTCGCATAAAGCGAGAAGGTATTATCAACAACCTACCGTCTTCGAAAGAAGCATAATTGTAAAATTGAGAAAAGGCAGTTTTATGTATAGTGATACAGCAGCACGTGCCGAACCGAACTCCAATACAATGATGCATATTTGGAGATAATACGAAATACAAATACAAATATAACAGACGGAATACGGTCCTACACATCGACGTGAGAGAATTAGAACTCCGCAAGCACGTCATAATGGAAAGATAGACACTTGGAACCCATAGCGGTTGTTTATAGTTCAACAATGTCAGCAAAGATAGCAGAACAATTGAGGACAGGAATACATTTGCCGATTTCTTCCACTGCTGTTAGCCGACGGTTTCTAGAACGAGAACCCGAAGTCTGGCATTCCATGTCTGCTACTTCCGTTAACCTCCTACCAAATACGCCACTAAATACGATGGTATAGAGAATGAGATACTCTGGGACTCTGAATGGGAGCATACCTTCTCGAAATACTTCTTCTAAGTACAATCAGTGGGCCCGTAATTGCTGGATCTCCATTCACAGATACTATGGGAGCATGCCATTTTGAAAGCAACATCACAGGGCATCATAGGGGCCCTACCCTCAGCGCCATGATTCATCATAGTATCACATTTCATTCACGCTATCAAAATATAATAATTTAAGCTACTATGAACTTTCAGCGGTACATTCGTGAAGTCTCGAAACCAAAAATATTACCATTGCTATGGAATTAACCTGGAGCTACCTTCCAAAAGAATAATGATACCGTGAATGTCACACGGATAGTTCAACGTGTTTTTCGTGATCACCAAGTGTCAACACATTCTTGGCCTTCACGGTCACCTGATTTCCAGCCCCCACCCCACCCCAAGGAACATGTGTGGCGTACGATCGCAAGAATGTTCTTCTGCTAGAAAATTCTGGATACATATCCAACTTGCATAGGATGCCATTCCACAGACAGCCGTCAAAAATGTGTATCGCTCATTACTTCGTCCTGTTGAATCAGCATGTTACTTTTGCATGTTAGCTTGTTACTTTTGACTTGCAGTTTTATAATTCTAATCAATTACACCTTACTTGATATGTATTCTCTCCAACAAATATCTCTGTTTTAATTCATGTTTTTTCTTTGTTTTCTCAGAAACTGCAATTTTTTAAGCAGCAGTGTACATGAATTGACCAGGTTGCCGTAATTTCACAAATTATTGGGAGCCCCGTCCTCCACAGACTTCAAATGAGAAAGGTTGATCTAGTGACATTTCCGATAACTACGGTGGAAAAATGGAACGCTTATTTAAAATTAAAATATAAACACAAACTAGAGAATATTCACATGATGTTTACCTGTTTTAACTTTATCTGAATCGAACCCAGCATCAGACACGTTCAGTAACTACTTGCCTTTCAACTTCTTCTTCTTTAATTCACGATTAAATTATTAAATGTGGGTTTGCACAAGAGATGCATACAAAGTGTGTATACTATTACCAGCCTTCCTATAAAACCCTGTTTCCAAAATGTTTCTTGTATACTTAACACGGAATGATATTGCAGTTTTATACTGTCCTAAATCACGTTAGTCAACTGTATCTTCTGGGCACGATCCCAATATTCCATGTCCAAATGGCATTACAAAAACATTTAAGCTCATTTATTTATATGCTATATACAAAATAATATACAATCTGACAAGAAAGGTTATTATGTACACCTGCCTAGTATCGGGTAGCATTCCGAGTTACAACCTTCGAATGGCGAGGCAAGGATTCAATGAGCTGCCGAAAGACAGTTGAAATTATAGCAGCCCATGGTGCGACAAGAGCGATATGTGGAGAACAAACATACGTAATTAGAATTTAGCTCTCATAAAAATCGCTCTGATTGCAGTTTTATACATTCTCAAAGTAATTAATATCTAGTGAGGAAATTGGGTATGCGAGTGTGGTGAATTCCATACTGTGATCCTCCAGACATTCGTCCCTTTGCCGATACTTATTAGGTGGCGCATTGCCATTCTCAAAGATGGCTTTGTGGTTTGGTAAGAAATACCACTGAAGGGATTCATGCAATCCGCTAGGATTTGTGTAAAGGTGGAGCCGTTGACGGATTCCTCTGGAGGTACTAGGGGGCCCAGTTAGGGATTACACTAGACACCCCAAACAGAAAGATCGTCTTCACCACCCCGCTTTACTTCAGTCGAACACCCGATGTCTGCAATCACAGCGATACAATGTGAAATGCAACTCATCATACCATATCCCGGTTTTGGAGTCCTCGGTCCACTTTATATGGGGTCTCACAAACGTCAGGCGCGTTTTGCGTTGTCGGGTTGTTATCGTAGAAACACGAATCGGTAGTCGGTTGTTGATTTGAAAATATGTCATACGCTGACGAAATGTTCATGCTCACACATACTGTGGTGTATGCATCCTGATTATATTGTGACGTTATTTGCTGCAGAATAACGTCAGCGTTGATCGCATTGATAAGAGCGAGTGAGCACCGTTCAATTCATTCACTGTGCGTTTCTGCCCTGTAACTACTCTAACCCTTCCCTTCCTTTCCCTTTAACACATTAACGACCGAGTAAAAAGCTAACATCCGAACTTGCCTCCGCTAAACAGAAAGAAGCAACGAACGAGTTAGGACGCGTGTCGTAACGACGACAAAACACAAAAGCTCTTTAAGAAGCCCTCTCTCGCTTGGAGACTACGAGGAGAGGCTGGAAAATTCACGGTGATCATTGTATCCAATAAATTTCTCTAAGCAAAAGAATAGTGACTACATTTAATTATGTGGGTTAAGCACTAGAATAGTGACTATATTTGATTGTGTGTGTTACGCACCAGTAAAGTGCCAATACTTAATTGTGCAACGTTACGAGTTGTGTGGAACCAGTAATTATTAGTTGTTTATTAGTTATAGTAGAATATTTTAGTTCTAACGTCATAATGTAAAGATTTCTACGCAAG
>JJRW01S0000182.1:128351-140316 GCA_001188405.1 Loxosceles reclusa
TTCTTTTTTTTTTCTTTTTTTTTTTTGATGCAGTAGAGTGTCCAAAAATTTGTTTCTTACTAAGAACAATTTGGCGTACCTTAGCCTAAAGTCCATTTTCCTGATTACCTATCCATAAAAGTGATTTTTACTCAGTGTTTTGCAACAGAAATCAAGTTGCAATAAGTTAAGTCCCGTGCTTTGGGATTACTTTTTGAAATTGCATCTCTAACAAATAAAGGTACCGTCTGTCTCAACACTTAAAACAAACTTCCTATGTAAGAATGATTTCTAATGAAGGTAAATTTGAAATTGATGAACATCTTCTTGGCAAAAATACTTCAACTTTAAGAAAGGAAACTTGGAATTTCAGACAAGAAAAAAGTGGAATTGAGGTTATTCAAAATGCATTTCAGAGCTGATTTTCTGAATCAATGTGGGTTTCAATTAAAAATTAATAACAGTTCACCTGATTTAAGTAATGAACACTTCGAAACGTTAAAAGAAATGCAATTAAAATCGAAAAAAAAAATGATCTTGAACGTATTTGAAATTTTAATGATCAAGTACTCACGAAATTTAGGTGAAAATTAAAACGTTAATATGGAAACCTACGTTAATATGCGATACTTCAAACGGAATATTGTTACAATTTGTTGGATGCTACAATGTGGGTATTACAATGATTCTTAAGTGAGAATTTGTGAGAATGGCAAGCAAAAAAAAAAACAACGTTCAAGACTCGTAAAACTCAATTTACTCTGCCTTGCTTTACCACCGTGAGGAACACTCATCTGTTTCAACAGCTGAGTTTGTTCCTCACGTTACTCTGCCTGATTTTGCTGCGGTAGCTCTGTAACATCAAATAACTTCTAAAAGACTGCGACCTTTATCATCTTTCTCAAAATAATGGACAGCTCCCCAGTGCAGACATTCTGCATGTGATCTTGAACGTCTTGCTGCATATTTTGGCTCTTAAATTTCCACTTTATGAACGACAGTTAACCATTTACACCGGAGGCTGTTACCCGATCTGAGCAAGTGGCCGACTAACTTATGTTTGGGGTTTATCCCACGTTGCTCCGAGAACTCTATTGAGCAGTTTATGAGATCAACGATGCTAAAGGATGAGCGGTACTGTGTTGGGGGTCTTCTTCTCGACGTCCCCCAAACATGACGGCGGCAACAGCGGCGGAGTATTGAGAGTTTTTGATAATGCGTGGCTTCTGGACCGCAACGGTGACCGCGGTTTCGGAAGAAAGGCCTCGGTCCATTGAACCGGATGCGACCGGAATGTCGTGGCCAAGAGTTCTTGCCCCAAAAGTTCAAAATTGTCATCGGGCAGGGGAAACTTTGACTATGTTAAATTGAGAGGCAAGAAACCACTTCGGTGGCACGGCTGAAGAGCTAACCAGCAACTGCTGAGTAAGGAAAGTACCACAATAAGAAAGACAGCGACATCACTCCCTGTTCCGCTTTCCGGAAATGAAAGATTTAGTCAGTCTTGCCCTTCCCGCGAGGGTGGGTGAGGCATACGTCGAACACGAAGAGACCAGATGAATCACTTTTCCGCTCGATATCCCACGGCGGAGTGGCTCTCGCTCGGTGAGGCCAGGTTTCCCTGGATTCGAAGGATTTGTGGGACGAGCTCGAGCACACCACTCAAAGCTTGTCAACAGGGGCGGAAGGCCAGTATCGCGATTTCTCCATACTGACTGACGCTGTCTTCTTGATGTTTTTGATCACGCTGCGGCCGCCTGCAGACGGATTCGGGATTGTCCGATATAAGAAATAGACTTTGTTCACTACTCGCGTGAACGATCTTGGTGGGGATCAAATAGTACAAGATGTGTGTGTGAAGGGTTGAGTCAGAAACCCGCATACATTGGGATTGGGGTTTCGGATCCTGCTTGATTCTGCTGAGACTGAATTTCGTTGTGTGATCTCGGTAATGCACAAAATGTTTGAGGTCGCTTACATTACCTATTGGAAACACCCTCTCGGGTAATCGTCAAATATCTCTTACGAGATGAGTACGGCGCATAAACTCGAGTATCCGATTCGAACCCTATTACTGTATGCGCACGTTTCAGTATAAAAAATTCGAAATATCCCCCAAACCTGTTTGGGTTATCAAAAAATAAATAAATAATAATAATAAAAGAAAAAGAACGTTTTTGTTTTCCACATATAAATTTCCGGTATCGCTGTGGGCCAGTCTGGCACTGAAAGAAAGTTGTGATCTGTACTGACGGTGAGTTTGACGTTACGTACGTCTGTTACTGACGGTGAAGTTGTGATTTGTACTAGCCTTTTTCCTCAACGAAACAGAATCTGTTAACTTTGAATTGCAGCTGACACCAGTTGAGATCTTAACTTCAAAAAGCGTTCTTCCGGCTTCTGAACCTACATAGATGCTACAGAGAAAAACTTTTGGAAGATATGGGCGGTGTATTCATTTTACTAAATGTTTTCGATCAGGGCGAGTACTGGCGGGGGAGCCGGTACAGTAACGGCTCGGGATAGAGCGCCCATTGCATCACCCATGATCGAGAATATTCATCTGAAGTTCACATGACGCTGCCAGGACCTTGAACCATTTCTGCATGAGCGTAGTGCAGTCGGTATGATCTATGGCGGCAGTCAGAGGGTCGTAAAACTACGTGCACCTACTCTGCGGCTGTGCGTTATATTTCTAGTTAATCGTAACCTGTCAGCAAGTTTTCAAAGTTAAAATAAACAAAGTAAATGTGTATGTTAATTCCTGAATAATCGTCGAGAAGGTTACAGAAGCCCTATTAGAAATATTCTGTAACTCTTTTCAAAGAGGCATCATTCCTTTAGATTAAGGGAGGGCTAATGTTGTTCCAATTTTCAAGAAGGGGTTTAGGAATGTACCCAAACAATTACAGACCCGTGAGTTTCCCCTCTGTTGCAGTTGGGATAATTTAAACGTTTATTAAGTTGGGTCTTACAGAGTTTTTGGAAAAAGATAATTTATTTAGCGGTTAGCAACAATCCTTTCGGAAGGGCATATCTTACCAGACGAATCTCCTCAAATTCTATGAGTAGGTCTCGGCTGAGGTCCACTCAGGCAACATCGTTGATGTAGTGAAGTAGACCCCAGAAGGTTTATGATAAAGTTTCCCACGGGAAATGAATTTACACACTCTACAGTATCGAAGTGGGAAGGAATCTTACTCCGCCGGATAGCGAATTGGCTACATGATCGCGAGCAGAGCGTTGTTATTCATGAACGTTTTTCTGACTAGACTCCTGTAGAAGGTAGGATCCCACAGGATCTAGTTTTGGTCTACTTTTACATCAATGATTTGGACACGGGTGTTGGTAGTAGGTTGAGTGCCTTTGCCGAATACGCTAAATTGATGTGAATGGTGAATACTAAAACTGATGCTACTAAATCGCAAAGATTAAGAAAATTGAAACATTTATTAAGGAGGACCTTACAGAGTTTTTGGAAAAGCCTAATTTAATTAGTGGTTGCAGCACGGTTTTCGGAAAGACAAATCTTGCCAGACGAATCTTTTCGAATTCTATGATTGGGTCTCGGCTGAGGTCGACTTAGGCAACAACGTTGGTGTAGTGTTTCTTGACTTCCAGAAGACTTTTGATAAGGTTTTCCACGGGAAATTAATTCACAAACTCCACAGGGTTGGAGTGAGAGGAACGTTACTGCGTTAGATAGCGAATTCGCTGTATGGTCGCGAGCAGAGAGTTGTTGTTAATGGACGTTTTTCTGACTGGACTTCTGTAGAAAGCGGAGCCCCGCAGAGTTCAGTTCTTGGTCCATTGCTGTTCTTATTGTACATCAATGATCTGTACATGGGTGTTGGTAGTAGGTTGTGTACCTTTGCCGATGACGCAAAATCGATGAGAGTGGTGAATACTAAAACTGATGTTAGAGAATTACACAAGAATCTTGACACATTGAATGAGTGGTCCAGGACATGGGGAATGTCCTTTAGTGTAGTTAAATGTCACGTAATGCACTTTGGTAGAAAGAGGATTAGATATGTATACCATTTGGGAGAGGATGCTTTGACAGCTGTTGATTCTTTTCAGGTTCTGGGTGTTCTTATTTCTCACGATTTTTCCTTCTTGCAGCATTGCGCTGAGATAGCTAAAAAGGTAAACAGAGTGCTGGGTTTTCTTCGGAATGCTGCATGTAGTCGGTCCGCAGATGTTATTCGGACTTTGTACAGAACCTTGGTTCGTTCTCATTTGGAAGTTGCTGCACAGGTGTGGTCTCCGTATCTAGCTAGGGACATTCAAGTACTGGAGGGAATGTAGATAAGGGCAACTAGGATGCCGGAGAACATGACGGGTAAAAGGTACACCGAAAGATTTAGATTAGTATGTTTTCTTTGGAGAAGAGACGAATACGTGGTGACCACACACAGGCTTGGCTTTCAAGCTTCGCAGCGCATTTCATAGGACGAGCTGTGAATGCTTAAAATTGGAGTGTTCTGTTACTTGTAGTCATGGCCTGAGGCTCTTGAAACCGCTCGCATTCTTGAGATTACGAGGTGTTCTTTTCTCATCGTGTTGTGAATTATTGGAATGATCTGTTAGAAGGGGTAAAGAGTTTTGAATCTGTGGATGGTTTCAAGCGTTTCATTGACTTCGGTCTCCCACTGGTGCATTTGATTTTGTTTTTCTTTTTTTTTATCCTCATTCTTGTTGGGCCTATGGTCTGTCGCTAGTTTGGCTTATTTGAATTTGTATTTGGTTGAAGGGAAACACGATATGTATACCACTTGAGAAAGGATCCTTTAACTTCTGTTGACCCTTTTCGAGATTTGGTGTACTTACTCCACACAATTTTTCCTAATCGATGCATTGCGCTGAGGTAGGTAAGAAGGCTAACATGATGCTGGCTTTTCTTCGGAAGGATCTTTGTAGTGAATTATTGGAATGATCTGTTGGAGGGGGAGTAAGTTTCGTATATGTCGATAGTTTTAAGCGTTTCATTGACTTCGCCCCCCCCACCCCCCGCTGGTGCGTTTGTTAGTATTTTATTTTTCAACTAGTCTTTTTGGGCCCTTGGCTTTCTCTAGTTCAGCTTATCTGTATATGTATTTGTGTCAGAAACTCGATTATTAAACATGGAATGATAAACACGACCGACCTTGATAAAGTTTAAATAGAAATTATGCATAAAATAAGTTGAAAATAAGTTTTTGTTCAAGAAAAGCTTTTTGAAATCGGTTTCAACCATTAATTCACGACTTAATATCACCAAAATGCGATTTCCACGTTTTGTTTCCATACAACGAGGATGGTTAAAAATTTCCCCGGTTACAGAACCGTTTCCAGTTTATATAGACGGCAACATGTCGAAACAGTCAACAATCAAACTTGTTCAAAACTTTAATTTTACAACAAATAAACGTAGTTTAATCGTTGTGAAATTAAAATTTTTATCTTATATGCACAAGTATTAGCCTATTAATTTGTGGTTATAATCGAACTTCTTGTTAAATCTGTGACTCTGTAGCATCACTTTGGATCATCACTTGAATACATAACGCGTTCTTACTCATTATTAAAAAGAAGGATTTGCCGAACAGTCGTTGCTGGCTTAGCCCGATTATATATGAAGAATAAAATATTTCCTGTCTATATGAAAGAATAAGAAACAACTACTACCGCTGTATTTACAAACAGCATTAGTTTTCGCAAAAGACGCTTTGGTTTCGGTTAACACTTACAACCGTATAATTTCTCGGTAACGCGTCCTGCGCCAACGCTCTCTGTTTTGATACAAAAAAGGGCAAGAAGACAACTCAGAAGAAGAACAAGAAGACAACTCAGAGATAGAAGGAACTGTAGCGAGATTCTTCAGAGCAGGGAGCAACGTCAAGACGGTAACGGTGAAGAACCTGCCATACGAGATAGACGCAAATGTGATCAGGAGGAAGTATGAAAGTTACGGAAGAGTTCTAAGTATAGCGCGAGATACAATCAAGATACCAGGGCCGTACCACGGAATCTACAACGGGTCATGGCTCCTTAGGATGGAACTGAAAACTGCAGTCCCCAATTACATTACGTATGGGAGGTACACTGCAGTAAACCAGTATGAGGGGATGAGCAAGACGTGCCGACGCTGTGGGCACGAGGGGCACCTCGCTGTCCAATGCAAGCAATGCATAAATTGTCGCGGGGGAGACCACTACATCAGATATTGCCCCCACCCTTGCGGCACGTGTGGCAAAAACGATCATCGACAATCACAATGCCCATCGAGATCGTGGGCATCTGTGGTGACAAACAGCTGCGAAGAGAGAAACGCTCCAGACACGGAGCGAGAACAACCAGAACCAGCTCCCCAAAGGGAACTGGAGGAAGAAAGCACGGACCCCACTCTTAAGAGAGGGACAGCAGAGACAGAACAAAGCGTGTCCAGAGTGGCACAGAACGAACAAAGTGTGTCCAGAGTGGCACAGAACGAGCAAAGCGTGTCCAGAGTGGCACAAGGCTCTGAAGTCACACCCGCAAGGGGGGGAGGAAGAAAAAGAGAAAGAAGTCCTACGGGACAGCACAGAACAACTGACAAACGATAGAAGTTACGAGGAGTCAGCGAAAAGCGACTCTGACACTGACTCACAAAGAGAAACAGAGTCAGAAAGTGATCTCTCCCCTGCGAGTAGTTCAAGAGCGGGCTCTGTGCTGGGCAGCTCATTCAACGAAGACTCCGAAGCCTGCGAAACAGGAAAGGAGCCAGCGTCGCAAAACGCCTTAGCATACACCCCGAGAGCGTCCGCGCGGGAGATGACCCGTTGCCGATTGCGTAGTGCTAGAACTGAATCAGAAAAAGAGGAGGAGACAAATCAAGAATGGGTACAGGTAGAGAAAAAGAGGAATGGGAGGACCAAAGGCAAGGGAAAGTCCCGATCCAGAAGCCCGAAAGAAGGGAGAACGCTCCGAAGCAAAGAGGGAAGACAATAACGTATAGAGCAGAAGGAAAAGGGGAAAAGAAGCGGGAAAACTAAAAATTTTACAGAATTCAAAATTAGATTGGCAACACTAAATATCCAGGGATTGAGGAGGCATGAGAAACAAAATTGGCTGAAGGGGTGGATTGAGGCTAAACAATGGGACGTGGTACTCCTTCAAGAAACACACCTGGAAAGGGGGAGGGACACAGAGATCTTCAGGAAAAATACGGGGTTAAATTATTACTATTCGGCGGGGCTTAAAAACTCATGCGGGGTGGGAATCGTAGTTTCAAAAAACATCAAGCACCTTGTTAAATGTTTTGGAAATGACGGAGAGGGCAGAAGAGTTTACATCGACCTGCAAGTAGGGGAAGAAACGCTTCGTATTGTCAGCATCTACGCCCCCAACTCCTCGGTAGGGAGGCAATTCTTCCTACAGGGACTAGCAGCATCGATAAACAGTCACCAAGACCACCTCGTCATAGGAGGGGACTTCAACACCATCCTTGACCCTTGGTTAGACCGAAGATCGGATACACCGTACAATGGTGACGGTAGTGCAAAGGCATTGAAAGCCTTCTGTGAGACCTGGGAATTGACGGACGCCTGGAGGGAGCAAAATACAGGCTGCCAGGAGTTTACCTGGAGCAGGGGAAGCACGGCCACACGTATAGATAGATTCCTCGTCCGGAAGAGGAGCGGAAATCAACTAGGGCTCTTCAGACATGAGGATGTGAATGGTCCAAACTACCACGTTAGTGACCATAGAGCAGTGATAGGGGGAATTGAAATCCAGGAGAGACGAGAGAAAAAGGAATGTAACTGGAAACTTAACGCACTTCACCTCAAAGATCCACAGATAAATGAAAGCCTAGAAGAAACACTAAAAAACAAATGCGGGGAAACGTCGGATCATGACGAAGTATGGTGGGAAGAACTGAAGGGAGAGGTGAAAGAACTACTAAGCAGGGAAGGACGACAATTGGCAAAGAAAGAGAGAGAATATCAGCAGCATCTGCAGAACATTCTCGCCGCCCTAATAAAGGGGAACGACGACCAAAATTTTAACAAAGGGGAGATAACAACAATCAAACGGATCATAACGTCGGCATTCAGAACAAAGGGAGCAGAGGTGAGAATGCAAGAAGAAGGAAAAAGAATAGCTATTGAAAACAAACTCGTCAATGTGTTTCAGAGACACAGGTTAGAAAAAATGAGGGAGAAAGAAAGCATAAAGATACAGGAAGGACAAGTGTTACTCACGGACCAAGTAGAAATTACAACGAAGGGAGCAAAATACTACCAACAGTTATACACAGCTGACAGACTAGAGAGGGAAAAGATGGTGAGATGGCTAGACGGAGTACCCAAAATAAACGAGATGATACGTGAAAGCATGGAGGGAGAGATAAAAATTGCAGAGACACTCGAGGCGATAGGGCGCCTGAAAGATAACAAAAGCCCTGGGAGTGATGGAATCGTAAGTGAATTCTACAAGGAATACAGAAAAATACTTGCGGGCCCGCTAACAGAGGTGTTCAACCGCATGTTAGAAAAGGGAGAACTAGGCCCCTCGCTAAAAAGCGCAGATATAATTCTGTTGAAAAAGAAGCCGGAACAAACAACATCGAGATGGGACGAACTTAGGCCCATTTCCTTGCTCAATAATGATTACAAGATCCTGGCGAAAATTGTTCAAGCAAGGATGAAAAGAGCTCTGCCAGACCTGATAGATGAGTGCCAGTCGTGCTCGGTATCAGGAAGGAGAGTGCACCATAGTTTGAGATTGGTCAGAGATGCAATCACATACATCAGGAAAAAAGAACTGAAGGCTGCGATAATATCGGTAGACCAACGGAAAGCCTTTGACCGCATCTCACAAGAATTTGTGATTGAGTTGTTGAAAGCACACGGTTTCGGCCAGACAATGGTCCAAATGGTAAAAACCATGTATAGGAACATTCAAGGTCGAATCTATATAAACAGCAAATACTCTCAACCATTCCCCGTAGAGAGGGGTGTAAGGCAGGGCTGCCCCCTGTCACCACTGCTCTTCGTCCTTGGAATAGAAACGCTACTAAGGAAAGTCAGAGAACATCCACGCATTGGAGACATCTCGCTCCTGGGATCGTCGAGTATTGAAATCAAGTACGCAGCTTACGCAGACGACCTAAACCTCATATTAACAACAGAGGCAGCAGTTAACAGCTTCCAGAAACTTTTCACCTCATACGCAGAGAGCACAGGGGCAGCTCTGAACGAAGACAAAACGAAAACCTTGTTTTGGGGAAAATGGGAGGAAAGAACCTGTAAAAACCTGAATGGGTCCAACAAAATCAAAATACTTGGAGTGGTATTAGACCACGAGGGACTAAACGAAGACAGTTGGACAGCGGCACATGAAAAGGCAAAGAGAACAGCCACTCAATGGGAACAAGAAGAGCTGTCATTGCAGAATAGGGCAAAGCTCGCTAATGTTATGCTGATACCCATCTACACGTATGTCGGGAAGGTCGAGCTCCCGGACAGAAAAACCTATAAGAAAATAACGAGGCAAATTTTCCGCTTTATTTGGCGAAAGAAGACCGAGCCAGTAGCCAGGCAAGTGATGCAGAGGGTGATAGAAGAAGGAGGAATGAAAGTCAAAGATGCGAAAGAATGGGCGAGAGCAAGTCAGCTGGAGGAAGTCTTACAGTTAATGCAGACGGCTAAACACCCAGCCGTGAACCTGATGCATTACCTAATAGGAGCCCAAGCGAGGCATTTATGCCTAAATTACACATACAGAGGCCCAAGGGCAGAAAGTATCCATCCGAGCTATGCCTGGATCCTACCAAGCATTGAAAAGTTAAAAAACGGATCAATACAGAAAAGATGGAAGACAGACATAACCTCGAAAATCTACGAGGCCCACACCCCAGGTCCAACACGAGCAGGACAGGGGAACAAGAAATCATGGGTGAACATCTACGAGGTAGAAATAGAGGGTAGAAAAAAAGATTTCGTATGGAAGTTGGCGCATGACGTGCTCCCAACAAAACAAAGGCTATATAAACTACGACTGACATCAGACATATGCTGTCCATACGGCTGTGCTGCAATTGAAACCAGAGAACATCTTTTCTACGAATGTACAGTGGCACAAAAAGTATGGAAAGGTATGGAGAAATGGCTACGGATCCCGCCATTACAGAAAGACACGGTGCTGTTCTAGGACCCCCTGAACGTAAGTCCGAGTAGGCGACGGGTCCTAAACGTAATTATTGCTGAGGCAAAATATAAAATATGGAAATCCCGAAACACGGAAGTGTACTCGCCCGGACAAAGAGCAAGGGGCACACAGCACACAGATATCATTTGGAGGGCCAAACTGGAGACCCGAGATCATATGAGGATCGACAGTAAGAGACTCACGAGCAGTGACTTCACAAGAAAATGGAGAAGCTGGCCGGAAATAGTAGGGGGAACAGTGGACGCACCTTTCGTGGTTCTGCAACAATGAACATCACAGGAGCAAAGAAAAACCACAACGAAAAAGAAAAAGATAGAACAGAAAGGAAACAGAGGAAGGAAAGGAAGGTAAGAGAACAGGTAAGAAAAGAGGTGGTAAGTGAGCCCCAATCAGGTTATGACACCAGTAAGGCGTCCGCTGCCGAAGACAAAAGGCACTTGAAAATTCAAGTGGCAAGTCTAGGCAGAGAAAGTAATGACCGCCCCTCGCATCCCATTTGGATGGTGGGGGCGATCATTGGATACAAAATAAAAGCCGAAGGTAATTAGTGCAGTATATGTTTAGTTTAGGATTATAGTGTTTGTATACGGCTAATGTGGGTAAGCGCTCTATAGCTCCTATCCGCATACAATTGTATCCAAACAGGGCAAGAAGACAACTCAGGCATAGAACTGGAGCTTTTCCTCGAATAATGTTCAAGAATCAAGAGGAATGTCTTGTGTGTGGTCTGAATCGTATATTTTATGCTCTTGCGCCCACGATCGCTTATATTTGGCCAACCTGAATAGTATGGCAGCTAAGTTGCTGCAGTGGCGGAACGCAGAACACCTTTTGAAAAATTATACCGTGAAACACCTCGATGCATATTGGTACTCGAATAAATTTGGCTCTTTCTCCTAGTACTGACATTTTCTCTAGTGTAACGTTTGTACTTATCTCTTAACAATCTGAAAGTATTTCTGTTATATTTAACTGATAAAGAGGTACATTTCGACGCAGGCGACCAAAATATTAAGGGGTTAAAAAAAATTACATTGATTCCCATTGACAACTAGACGCCGTCATTGTGTTTATATCGACGCCATGTTTTTACGTTAAATATTTTTGATCATGTGAAGTTCGTCTTCTAATAACGTCGTGAGAAAGGTTAGTTTTACCTACTCATGGGGTGGAATATTAACTTTTTGACCTATGACCTATGACAGATGTGGGTGTATCCCTGGAACTGTGGGTAGGAGTGGGTCTGTCTACTATGATTTTTGGTTGGCTACTTTTCTGGCTTGTCCAGAAATGTTGTGTAGCTCGTGATCTTTGGCCTAAGAAGAGGGTATTCCTCGTTTGGCTGCTCTGGTGCTTTGGCAAAGGGGAAGTTGGGGCTCTGCCTATCTTTCTTATCTTGGCAAGAGCAATGTCGCAATTCTAGGAGCCAATTGAGGTAACTCCCTTCAAGGAGGGCCCGTCAGAGAAGTTGACCCATAGACACGATGGATATTAATCTCAGCAGTAGCTCTGTCTTCAGTTTCTGCACAAGCGTTCCATAAATCTTAGGTGAACGTTAGTGAATACTATGGTTGTACTTCAAATCTCTAATACAGAAGTATTCTATTATCACTTGTCATATTTGCAGATGATACACAAAGAAAAAAATTATCCAAAATACGTTAACAAGTACATTTCATGCACAGCAAGGGTAAACTTCAGTTATTTATGACTGGATGGGAGTCTAGTGCGATTGACTGTGCTGGGAAGTACTGTATAAATTATTTTGGATAATTTTTTTTTGTGTATTATG
>JJRW01S0000191.1:86701-102831 GCA_001188405.1 Loxosceles reclusa
TTTTCAGCAACAACGCTGGCACGAATTCTGCCTCTTTCTTTTACTAACTGCGTGTTGCCATCCTCTCTATTTATTCTCTTGTCAGACGGTTTGCGGGAGTGAATTAGTTTATTTCTCGTGGTTAGAGTTAAAGGAATTATGTAAGGATTAGTATGGTCGTTACAAAGTACATTGAAACTATGATTTATGCTTATTAGTGTTCGCTGTCATGCTGCACATAAGCACGTACAGTAGTATGAGTAAGCTTAATGGGTAGAGGGCAGTGGCTATTATCAAATGGCAACGAAGGGTACAATCGTTACATCAATAAAACGACCTTCAGAGACGGCAAACCGTGGGAGTTCGGTGAGCTGGCTGCTCGTTACGGTATCATTATCCCAGAACTCAATGACAACCGTTTTACGGTGCATCGAGTTCGGCAGCGTTATACAAGCCATGGATCCAGAGCCCGGCAACGTGGTTCAGGAAGGCAAAAAGAGTAGATACCGAAGAATAATCGTCTGTTACGGCGACAGATTGTAGCGAATCTCACGGCTGGTCACACACGGATAGGACTTAATGTAAGCGGTCCTACCATTGACAGGGTGTGCCGTGGTCCAAAACTTGGCTACAACTAGACTCACGATCAATGTCGAATGCCATTCTCTAATAAAAAAAAGGGGTCAACGTTTGCTGTGGTGTCGTTAAAACCGTAGCTAAACCACAAGACGGCGCAACGTCTTATACAGTGATGAATATCGTTTATATTTGTGATCCGATACTCGCCGTATACCGATTGTAAAGAAAACTTTCCCCTTTTGTCAACAACGGGACTTGAACCGCGGATCTGGCGTCTCCGGAATGACTGCTTTCCCGATTAAGCTTCTCTGACGGGTAACTGGGCAGCTTTTATAATCTAAGCCATTTTCAGGGAGGGGATCTCACACAATATACACTGAAGTGCCAAAAGTCCTGGTATTCCTTCTAACATAGTGTCGGACCGCATTTAGACCGGCAAAGTACAGCAACATGACGTGGCATGTAATCAACTAGTCATCGAAAGTCCCCGGACGAAATATTCAGCAATGCTCTCTGTATAGCCGTCCATAATTCCAAAAATGTTGAGAGGGAGAAAGTTTTGCATGAACGGACCTTTCGATCATATCTCAAATATGTTGGATGGCGTTCATAACTGGAAATTTAGGTGGACACATCATTCGCTGGAATTATCCGGAATAATTGTCAAACCAATAGAAAACGATTTTGGACCTGTAAACCTGGTACATTTTCATCCTGGAAAAATCCCCTAAATGTCGCTTATATCAAAATCTAGGAATGGCTGCAAATAGTCTCCCAGCAGTTGATCATTTCGATTTCAAGTGACTGTATGGTTCAGTTTGACGAGAGGACCCAGTCCATACCACAAAACTCTCCCCACTATTATGGAACCTCCACCAACTTGCACAGTACCTTGCTGACAACTTGGATCTATGGCCTCGTGAGGTTTGTGCCACACTCGTGAACATACCACTTGGACGGTAGATGACAGGGAAAACACTTGCTCAAATGATCAAGTGATCATTTGATCAAGTGTTTTCCCTGTCATCTACCGTCCAAGTGGTATGTTCACGAGTCTAAGATAGGCGCTGTTTCCGATGGCGGGTTGTTAGTAACAGCACTCGAGTCGGTATTCTGCTGCGATATCCGATCTGCAAGAAATGTCACTTCCCAAAACCTCATGGCCACGTGCGTAGTACGTGGATCATTGATTGTTGCTGTTATTTGACGCAGTGTTGCTTGTCTGTTAGCACGGACTTCTCTACTCAGACGTTACTGGTGTCGATCATTAAGTATACGCGGTCAGCCACTGCGTTGTCCATGGCGGGATGTAATGCCTGAAATTACGTACGCTCGGCAAACTATTCACACTGTGGATCAAGGAAGGATGAAATCCCGAATAATGTCAGAAGTTGGAATGTTCCATGCCTGTAGCTCCAACTAACATTCCGCGTTCAAAGTCGGTCGATTCTCGCCGTGCATCCATAATCTCGTCAGACAACGTTTCACTGGGCTCACTACTGAAAGAACTGACAATGCGGTGCCCATTTATGCGTAATCTACGCGATGCTACCACCACCTCGATATTTGCATATTAGTACCACATTAACCTTGTTATAGGAAGGATTATAAACGTCAATACTTCGCCATAAACCTTAAATCCGAAAACGGCATCAGCAGATATATCGCTTAATGTTTTTCATTCCGAGGAGGGCCGTCACGAAAATAATACAAAGTTGGGAAGGCGCTTCATGAGAACCACTGGTAAGAAATATGTAGCGCTCCGTTGAAGCACCACTAGATTTTCGAGGTTAGTTTCAAGGGGTATAAGTTGAAACATTTGCAATCCACGATCAAAAGTCATATTTGCTGTTAACTAAAGAAAAGTAGCTATTAAATTAATAAAATTCATGAGAGAATGTTGAAATAGCCAAACAAAAATCGAAAACACTGCCAGCTTCGGTCTTTTGATCTTCTCGTGTTTAAAGACTTCCAACTATCATTTAACAGTGGACTATGTTGATACGTTGTTCGTTTGATAATAAAATCATCAGAACCAAGATCAGCTGTTGAAAGGTGATACATTTACCATGCATTCATTGCTGTGCGAAACGTAAAGACCGGTGAGTTGTTCAGTGGCAGCTTCTGAATAAATGAAAGCCTTGTAGAGGAAACCCCATTATGTACCAAATAGACGTGTGTCAAGTAACCAAGCTATTGTCGAATTTCATTAAAATCGGCATAGTGAACCGGATTTAATTTTCTTATCGTAGTTCCTCTAACGGCAGTAAGAATAACGTACCAAAGAGAGGAAATATGCGTCGAGTCATCCGGGACCACAGTTCTGCTGCTTCATAGAACTTCCTGAATTAATTTCAATAGAATACTCATACGTGTATCAGACTCAAATTGCCTCATCACTGTAAAGATTGCGTGGAACTAGCCACCAGACATACATGTGAGAGAAGTCACCGTTACAGAGACATTTGTTCGAGAGTTTTAAAATTTTTCGTATAGTTTTGTAAACGTCTTTTGTGCAATTCCTTATTTGTGGCTATTTAATTGAAGCAATGCTTTGAATTCGTCATAAGCAATAAGCGGATCGATAACAACAAGACTGTAGTGATAATCATTGCTGAATACATAACATAAAGTAGGAATAATGAAGTCCTCTGCAAAAGCAAAAGCCATACAGAGCTGAATTCCTGTTCATGGTTTCTCTGCTAACTGACATAGTTAAGAAGTCGGAAGCAACCACACCAACTGTTCACGAGGGAAAATCTGTAAGGTTCTCCCCACAAAAGACTTCGATAATAAGCTGCTCAGATACCTGTCGGCGTAGCTTAAATGGAAAAGCGGTCTCTCCGGAGACGAGAGATTCGTAGGTTCAAATCTCGGCGTCTATAAAAAGGCTAAGTTTCTTTACAATGGCGCCCGAACATGGAATCATAGTAGTGGCAATGGAATCAACCCTTAGGTGCACCACTGGAGGTCAGGTCGGTGTCCTGCCCTTTATCTTAACGTGGTGAAAATTGAAGGTTCTCTCCACAAGATACTTCGAACTTAAGCTTCCCAGATACCTGTCGGCATAGCTTAAATGGAAAAGCATATAAGAAATTTGTGGGTTCGGATCCCGGCATCGGCAATAGGAACATTTCTTCACAGTTGGAGCCGAACTTATGGACTCACACTTGCGGCTAAGAACACAACCGTTAGGTCCATGACTAGAGGTCATGTGGTAACCTGATTTCTCTCTCAACGTGGGGAAAGATGTAAGGTTCTCCCTACAAAAGACTTCAATAATTAGTTGCCCAGACACCTGTCAATATAGTAATTTAAATGGAAAATCAAAAGTGCACACGTTTCTTGACAACTCTTGTTCGTGTTTCTGGCGTCCCGTCCCTCCTTGAAGTGTGCTGAAGTGTTAGTTTTACCTCAGGCCTCTGCTGTAAGGCTACACCAGACCACCTAGTTGAAAAATTTTTTCAAGTTCTAGTCGAGTAAAGTAAGCCACGACGAAGATATCAACACGCCCGACAGGTCCGACAGAGATCCGACTTTAACCGACTTTATTTGGTGAGCATGCACTTTGACTCTTTTCTTTGCCGAGATCCGTCATGTTACGGTTCACCTCCAGGTAAAAAGCCCAGTCACACTTTGCACCCTATATCATTACATGCCAACGTACGGATACATCCCTGTCGCACATGGAACAAAGCAAATAGATGAATTTCAATGGGGGGTATGATGCGCCTTAATAGTAGTGTCACAGTCTGCCCATATTGAATACGACGTTGCGGATGAGCTTTTGTGGCAACCTTTTCCATTCTTCTAATAACTCAATTTTTGACTACTCGGGTGACAGTTCCAAAGTTAGTTTGCTGGTGCCAGTGAAGAGAAGGATCTGAACTGAATCTGTGTTTGACCTGGGTCTCATGTATGTACTGTCGTAGGAAGCAGGGGGGATTCTCAGTTAGAGAGCTAGGTTAATAGCAACTAATTGGTTTTCGTTACGGTTAAGGTGCACGCAAGCGATATCTAACATATGGCAGCAGTACACACTATAAAGCTCTTGTTAACACGTCCGGCTAATTCAGCCTTAAGAGCATGAGAGGGTAGCTTTATATTAAAGTCTGGAGTCTGAACCCCCTCGGAGTCAGACAGTGAAGCCTCTGCGCTTCTACGCGATTTCGCGGCACAGCTTCGTATAGCAGACATAATAATTTCAAAGGGGTTGTACCTTGCAAATAAACACAAGTTCCCTTAAGTTTTAACCCACAACATACACTTCCAAAATAATAACTTAACTAATTTTAGCACTTTGCTAAAATTAAATTAGAAGTGAGCCAATTTAAGTTTAAAATAAACTTAATTTATTTGTGCGAGCAAATTCACACTTTTAATATACTTCGGTGCTGACTTTGCACCTAAATAATAATCAGCAATAAATATAAGTACATTCACTTCAATATATAAACACTGTAAAATAATACTTAAGCCTTTTAAATAATTTAAGGCTTATAACAACAAAAATAACTTAACTGATCCAAATATCCCTATCGGTTGGTGGGGTTGTAATTTATTTGCACACAAATTTCGAGTGTACTTAAATTCGCTTTAAATGCGTCTACTCAATTCTGAGTATCTAACAGACGCCGTAATTTTTCAAGGCGTTACAGCCTATTAATCCGTTCAGACAGACGTAATGTGGCTGTTGTAAATTTCGTTGTAATCTCCTCGGTGCAAACTCTCCGAGGGTTATTACGCAAAAGCGTAAAAGGAAGCTTTAAGTGCCAAAAAAAAGGCTTCAATGCACAAATACGTCGTAGCAAAAACGCTACGGGCAAAAGACGCCATTTTCTGTTTGCTCGCTCTTTTATCTGTTTCTTGCGGTCACGTAGCTTGTGACGCAAGAGCCTAATCTACATCTTTTCAGTTTCCGTGATGGCAACAAAAAAAGACATGTTAACCGTGGGATTCGCTGCGACGCGGTTAGTAAGGTTAGTAAAAGGAATATGTTAAATCATTACAACACACATTAGAGGAATAAAAATATGCTCGAAAAAACGAAAAATATCACTGAAGAATACGACCTGAAGAAAGCTTTTCTTCAAGAGAAAGAACCGCGAAATATATTCTAGGAACGCTCTTCCGTTGCTAATTAAGCCAACAAGCGGCAAATTTATTTTGTGATAAAAGAGCGTTTTGAAGAATTATCGTCCATAAGATATGCCGTCTTGTAAATTTGCGTAAAGAAAAAGAAAACTCCACCCGAACATTGAACTGAGCAATTATATCTCATTGTTTCTCACTCTTTTAAAACATCGTTTTCTAAAATTTTTATACTTACTTGAATTATCAGGAAACCTCTAGCGCACTCCAGTTGTCGTAGCAGCAAAGCATGGAAATCCTTTTACAAGTACTGCAGTGCATCAGCGACGTGAAAAGTGGGTCCTTTGTATGCAGCCCCTTAAGCACGGAGAGATCGTGAATTCCCTAATCAAACATGATCTTTATGATAATGAGTAATAACAAGCCCCGAATAAGTAATCCCTTAATTGGGTTTCGCGCACCAAACCGACTGAAGTGTAATGATAGTGAGTCTGCGTTTGGCAAAAGAAGAACTCGCTTTTCAAGAAATATTTAGGTCTAAGGTGCGTCTCTTCTCTCGGATTTTTTGAAAATATCCACGGAGATTGCAAATACGACTCTTGCAGTTTTGTAAATAATAAAAGAGAAATAGATTTGCCATGAGTTGCCAAAGGTTATTGTAAGAGTTTTCTCCGAAAACGAAAGGAAAAATGTTATTCTTGTGTAAATCTCTCTAAAAGCGGTGAGGTGTTCATATACTTACAGTAAATAAACTGCGCTTGATACATCGGCGTGTCAGTAGCAGAAGAGGTAAAACCTGCATTGAATAATAGTTCTATATCTCTGCATTTTTATTTTCCACCCTTATTCTCTTTTATATTTATGTTCTGTTAGGCAACTTTGCGAATTGATTTTACGCAGTTGGCATTTCCGTACTTCAATAAATCAATCAATAAATCAATCTTTATATCCCATTCTGCAATGCGTTTAACAAACGCAGTATTGTTAAGATAATAAACAATAATATTTGAGACGAAATTTAAGAGAAAACAACGCGAGAAGAATCCTAAAAATCCTGGATCCTGAAAATTCGCGTCGACCCAAAATATGCCTAACATATTGTATCAGAGGTTATACAAATAGGTACGTGTATATAATATCATTTAATGGGATGAAATAAGAGAGAGATACACTAATCTTGTTTAAGAATTATTTTGTCCAACAATTAAGCCTAACACGTTTTTTGAATGTTGTCGCTCTCACGCTGTTGGGAGGCTCGCGGTTAGAGTGAAACAACAAAGTCGATTGAGAACGACCTCCTGTCAAATTTTCCCCATAAAAGGTTAAGCTTTTTACCCAACATGTCAAAAATATCAATCAAGTTAGAAGTCAAATCTGAAAGTAAAACAACTAAGTGCCTTTACTGTTATCTTAACACTCAAACAACTAAAAAATACATTTTCCTTTACTGTCAAACGAAATTCTAAACTCAAAATGATGTAACCTTATACTTCACTGTTGCTCGGTACGGTATCAATACGGTGCTCAATACGGTGCGTGAGAGTACAAAAAATAAATAAACCTCAATTTCGGAAGATATATACAGGGTGATTCAAACAAAAAGTTCACAAAATGACATGACAAGTCAGCGTATATGCAACAAGGATCAAAAACACATAGGAACATAGGGTCGCAAATGCAATCCGGAGCCTCTAGAGGACGTTTAAAACAATACGTAAAACAAAGACAAGAAACAAAACCTTTACAGACCATTTTATTGATATTCCTAGCTCACATGCGACAAATGTACGAAAAAGGTTGAACCTACAGGAGATGTTCAAAGTTTTTGCCAGATGCATCGGGACATGCTTGACATCGACGATGCATTGAACGGCGCACTTTCTCAAAGATACCAGGTGTATCTCGAACACAACCTGCTACCACAACAAGTCTTCCTAGAAGTCTTCCGGCGATGAAACAGGTGTTTCATGCACAAGTCCTTTAAAAAAAAATAATAAAAATTAGTTGGACACAGGTCTGGTGATCGTGGTGGCAATGCGATTGGTCCACCGCGACCAATCGAGTGCCCAGGAATAGTAGTCTACAGATGTAATCTGACTTGTCTGCTAAAATGCGTATGAGCTACATCGTGCTGAAATCGAACGCGTCGACGAATAGGCATAGGAGGATCATTTAGCACTTCTGGCAGAACCTCTTGTAAGAATGAAAGATAAATGCAACCATCAAGTCTTTCTGGGAGAATGTACGGACCAAGTACTACAATGCCAGCCCACACGTTAATGGTAAATTTTCGTTGTGAGGCATGCGTACGTGTAGCATGCGGGTTTTCATCCGCCCGAGTATGCAAGTTGTGACAGCTCATCCCACCCTCTAGTAATAACGCAGCCTCATCAGTGAACACTTGCTGCGAAGTTTCGGTCTGCAGAATTTCTTGCAAAAACCACCGCGCACATTCCATACGCTTGTTGTAGTCTCCCAGTTCCAATGCCTCGGCGCGTTGTAAATGAAACGGATGCACTCCTTCGTCGCCTACAAATGCGCCAGACGGTAGAATGTAAAATATGGGTGCCTCGGGATACAACTCGTGTTGTTGAAGGGAGGAGTTCTTGGAGAACGCTTTCTTCAGCAACAACTGTCCGAGTTATTCGTTGGCGACTGGCATCCGTCTTGTGAACGTCAAACGATCCGGTTTCGCACAATCGTCGATGTAGAGGGGCAAATAATGAGTGGCAAGGCACCTTTCTCTTCGATACATTTACGAGGCTTTTCGTCCATTGCAGTTGGTCACGCCATAAATCAGATGCACGTCAGCCGTTTCGCGGTACGTGTAACTAGCCATGTTACTCCCAATGCATCCACGGCTCGAATGAAGACAATCTCCGTTTGCTCAGCTCGTGTTTGTATAGCAACGCCTTTTAGTAGCGTTTGCAACTCTCTGTTCCTCTGTGATTTTTTATCCTTGATGTATGGCTGATTTCCCATGTCATTTTGTAATTTTTTTTTTAAATCACCCTGTATATGCTACAACAAATTCCAATTAAAACCATGGCAATGAAAAATTATTAGCACTCTTCGCAATGGAAATCAACACACCATTCTGGGAGGTGATTTTAATCTGCCTGGAATCGATTGGAAATATTGCTACTAACTGATGGAAAATAAACAGCTCGGTCGTAAGGGGCGACCGGAGGCGTCCTAGGTGGCTGGGTCCATAGAGGCCGGAAGGTTCTATAGATGGATGGCTCGGTAGTAAGGGGCGACCGGAGGCGTCCTAGGTGGTTGGGTCCAGAGGCCGGAAGGATCTATAGATGGATGGTTCGGTCTAAATAAAAAAACGAGCAACACTACACATGCCACACCAAGGTATGTCTTCACCAGCTCTAATCACGTCATTATTAACGAGGCTCTCCAAAGAGACATTCCATCTTTTTCTCTCTCAAGCTCAAACAAACTGTGTCGAAGTTCTTTGGTCGACATTCAAAACTGTCATTCAGGACGCACTAAGTGATGTTCCTCAAAAAATAATCAAACCAAGGCGCAAACACTCTTGGGTTACTAGAAGTAAAGTTACGAGATAAACGGGAATCATCTCGTGTTTCAAACAAAGTCAAGTACCGTCGCACACAATCTTATGACGAATACATTTTGCTTTCTAAGAAAATTAGAAACCATGAAAAACGCAAATTTTTGTCCGAAACATTGCCGAAATATATGAAGGCATCAAAATTTTGGAAATCCGTGAAGTTACCTCGTGAGAAGAAAACTCACTAGAAGTTATTGAACACGTCGTGAACTCCCCACAGGAAGTTGCAAGCGTGTTCAACGAAAGTTTTCGCGCAGTTTTTAATTCTGATAGCACTACATTTAGTGTGCAATCTTATTTTTCAGAAATAACAATACTCCCTTCCAGAGAATTCCACGTCAGCAAACATGGTATTCAAAAGCTGATCATCAAGCTGAATACTGCTAAATCAAGTGGAATTGACGGGATTCCTCGAATATCGTTCTCAAGCCTTGCTCTGCTATCGTCTCTGAATACTTCTTTATCATCTATAACGTCTCCCTTTGTACATCATCACTACCGATGGACTGGGAAACTTACAAAATATTCCCCATACCAAAAAATTGTGATCCTCGCAATCCCTTAAATTACCCGTCTGATCTCCCTCTCTCTCTCACTTGCAGCTACTGTAAGATTCTGAAAATAATCATTGACAAAGAAGTGTGTTCCCTCCTACGCGATACGAAATTCTTTTTATCTACGCAACATGGCTTCAGAAGCAGACTTTCAGCAAAAACTCAACTGATTGAATTCACGAATGATATTGTCTCGTGTCTTCACAGGCACGGACAAGTTGATGCAATCTTCATGGATTTCGCGAAAGCCTTTGATAAGGTTTCCCACAGCAAACTACTTCAAGAGCTCTTATCTCTTCCCGTTAACTAACAAACCCTCCTTTGGATTGAACAATTTGTTCGAGGTAGAAAACAATTTGTACAAATTGCAGAAACGTCTTCTGAATGGAGTGACACTCTTTGGAGTTCCTCAAGGTTCTGTTCTCTCGGTTGTTATTTCTAATTTTCATAAATTACATTGTTACCAATATATAACTGCTCCACTTTGTCTTTTTGCGGACGACAGTGCTATTTACAGCATCATCTCTTATGGAAGTGACCAGGTAGCTCTTCAGCAAAATTTGCTGTGGATCTCCAACTGGTGTCACGATTGGAACTTGCCACTTAACATAACGAAAACAGTGGCAATGGCGATAACCAGGAAACGCGAACATTATACATAGAACTACACCGTTAAGTAACGTTCCATTAAAACATGTGACAGCATTCAAATATATGGGCACTATGATCACGAGTGATTTTAAATGGAATGAACACGTGAAATATATCTTGGGCGAGTCTTCTAAAATACTGTATTTTCTCCGTAGAACCCTGAAACTTACCAGCAAAAATATTCATTTGCCGTCGTATGAACTGCATATACGCCCAGTTTTAGAATACATCTGTGAAGTTTGGGATCCTCAAGAGATTATCCAAGTTAAGAAACTAGAGTCGTTTTTTAACAAAGTTGCACTATTCGTCTCCAATAATTGGATCCCCTATTCCTCCGTCACAGAAATCAAGAAGGAACTTACTTTAAAACCGCTAAATGAGACAAGGAAGATTCTGAGACTCAAATTATTTCACCAACTGTTAATTGGAGATTGTGACATATTGATGTTTCCTTCCATATATATGTCCTTCCCAATAAACAGTCCTGAGAATTGATCATCCCAGGAAATTAACTCCTATCTTTGCACAAACATTTAAGAAAAGTTTCTTTCCGAGAGCAATCAATCATTGGAAATATTTGTCTGTAGAAGGTGAAAATTGTTCGAACTTAAAGAAATTTATGAAGATGATCGAGTCATGATGTGTTTACGTATTTTATAAATTGTGAAGTTTGTTGTAGCAGTTCTGTTTCCATATATTCCTACTTCAGTTCACTATACTGAACAAATGTTGTAACTAGAACAAATAAATAAATAAATATAGTATGTGGAGCAGTCGATGACCTCTATAAATCTTTGAAAGAGGTCGTTTAAAGTATTATTCTGAACAATAAGTCGAATTGAGGTTTTGGTGACATTTATTATTATTATTATTATTATTATTATCGGTCACCCTCAATACTAAACTTGTGCTTTATGCAATTTAATACCGAGGTTTACTTGCTATTCTTTTTTAGAGCCCTCGAGAGTCAGTATTACTCTTAAAACATTCAACAGTGTGCTTCCCGCAGATAATATGAGTGGAATGAAAGTCAAAACATTTCTTTTTATGCATCAATTCGCCATTTCAAGCTGAAACTTTCATTTGTTGACCTTTTCTAAACTTAAGTGCTGTACAGGGTACAATGTAGTAGTTTGACTACAGGTTAGCAGCATAACGTCATAGCAAGCATTCCTAGGACTAGGTCAGTCTAGCAGAAGCGGATTGGTGAGTTAAAATTATTGGGTTTGGACGTCAGATGCTACAAAGTAAAGAGCTTAAATTAGGAATTGAAACCGGCAAGGTATTCCAAATTTGTTCACAGCGTGAAATCGTAATATTTGAGTTTGGTAAAGTTCTAGGGTTAGAACCAGATCTGCGTATACTCTGAAGGGACGATAATTAACTAAATCCAAAGGAAAATATTTAGTGTACATACTCTCCTTGTACATTTTCCGCATGCTGATGGCTAATTTATGATCAATAACTTCCGAAGCGATTGAAAATATTTTATCACTAGATAAAATAAATGGATTGATAGCACTTTGAAGAAGTAATGACTTTTTTTCTATTTTTTGACCTTACCAGCGAAGTACCCCCAGGTGCCTGTACTGGTTTTCGATAAAAGTGGTACCGTTGCAAAAGTCGCGTCTTGTGGAGCAATAATCCCAAAGAAACTACCCGTCGGCAGTGGATGGTTTTCGAGATATTCGAAATTCAAATATAAAAAAGAATAAAAAAAACATGAAAAAGTAAAGAAGAAAGACAAGTTTTACATAGAATATCAAAATCAATAATTACACCTTTTAACATGGGTGACGAAATATAGGCAACTGAAGGACAGTAGAATGTCAAAAAGAAGTGATTGTGAAATATACTGCACTGTAAAATTAAAGAATACAGTGCAGCATATTAGCATAGCACATCATTAATTATGATAATGCTTTTCTATGTAGAAATGCTGGAAGCACTGCTTTTTTCAACACAAACGATGAAGGCATAATTTCACAGTGAGAGCACCTTTCATTGCTCTCGTTGACGCGGCCCGAACGCAAGCCATAGTTATTCCCATAATTCGCCATGATTGAGCGCCTAGGGAACTTCCCACGTAGCCCCTGCTCATGTCCTCTTTTCACCCCTTAGGATCAGGCGAGGAGTTAGTTCCACTTGCAGTAAAGATGTATTTGAAATCTGCTTCATTTACTTCTCATTTTCTTTCACGGATTTTTCTACAACTTGCTTTCTTCTTCGTTACCCTTTCCATTTTTTTTTTTCAATTTCGAATATCTCGAAAACCGTTCACAGGCGATGGGTAATTCCATTCAACGAGTAGTCCTGGAGTATCTCGTGTGTCTCTTTTATTTATTGCTGTTAGAGGACGCGGTGGATCTGCTCCATGAAATTTGCTTTGAACTCCAACTCGTACCTTGTAGACCCAAAGGCACGAACTCTTGAGAAAACGACTTCCTCAGGAGTCACGGCTTTAACTTCAGGTTCGATGAAAACGATGGTACAAAAACTTAATGTTATTTGAATTTAAGAGCCAAGTTCTCGAAATAAATACGTTCCTATAGTATTAATTCTTTATCTAAGCATAAAAAATTGACTGCGGAAATTGAACCGTGCTTTTTATTGTTCTCCTCATCTGAAAGAGAGTATCGAAATTTACTCAGCACAGAAACCAATGTTTTCCTCTCAGTGACGTGAAAATTGATCCTCAGTTGACGTGACCGATAATCGCTTCTCGGGATGATCTCAGTGTATTGGTTAGCGGTCGCAAGCCTAGACCGGGAGCTGAAGCGTAGCGATTTACTTAATCATCTCCGCAAGGCGATTTACTCTAGTTAAGATTTCTCGTGCACGGCAATTTCCCGACAAGGGCATTGTGAGGGTTCTTTCATATTTCCGGATCGATTTTCTGTTGTAGGGGATTGTGAAAGTGTGTATGTGTGAAACTTTGATGGAAGGACGGGGCAAAGTGTGTGCTGACAGAAAATATTTATAAAGCGGCAAAATCCACTATACCAATGGCCTTGAAGTCCCCCAGAAAGAAATCGATGCTGGATAAATCAGGTGAACATGTTGGCCATGCGACGTGTCCCCTGCGACTAATCCACCGATTCCCAAAAGTCCGGTCCAAATGCTTAGAAATAGGAATGGCGTAATGGAATGACGTAATGGAATGACGTAATGACGTAATGTGGAATGACGTAGTGTGCAGGAATGACGTAATGACGTAATGTGGAATGACGTAATGTGCAGGAATGACGTAATGACGTAATGTGACGTAAAGTGTAGACCCGTCGTGTTGGGTTGGAACCACAACTGGCGACGTACAGTCATGGGGACATTATGCAATGAATCCCGGAGAATCTCATTTAGAAAATTCAGATACGTCCGCGCGTCCATTCGGGGGTGCTAACAGGTATGGGACGATTAAACAGTTACCCACGCTACCCGTCTACACATGAATGGCGAAGCGGTGTTGATAGTACGTGATAGCGTAGAGTGTGGTTCTCCTGAGCTATTATGTGTGCATTGTGGGGATTGAAGACACCTTAATGAGAAAAGAACGCTTCATCCGTGACCACCATTAAACTTGGGGATTCCAGGTCGACCGCACGTTTCTGCAGAAACCACAGTGCAAATGTCATACGTCGTGGATAACCTTCCATGTGGAGTAACTAATAACGTTGCCGGTGAAATTAATGTAAGGTCGCGGCGTGCACAAAGCGCCATACACTAGCTTGAGATGCTCCCGTTATAGCGGCAACCACACGTATATTTGCGCGTAGTTTACCGTCCACAGCATGCAACATATCCTCTTCCATGAGAGTGGTTCGGATCGATCATAGCTGCCCAGAACCCTGGGTCTCAACCCTCAAATATCCATATACACATAGGTTCTGATGCAAAAGCGCAAACCTTTGAAATGGTACACGTCTGTGGATGTACTTTTTCCCATATATTCTTTCAGCAGCTCGTCCAGTACCATCCGCTGACCCAAACACGAAGTGCATGTCCGCCAACTCAGAGTTCGTAAAAGGATGAGTGGTTCCTGTACGACGTCACGAGCTTGGATGAGGAACCTTCAGGTGTCGACTTGGAACGCGCTGGCGAAAGCGCCACCTATCAGTTTCAGGTTCTATGCTGTCCTATGTCAAATGGGATTCATACCGATGTCCTCTATCTCTCCTCAAAGTTTGGACTTCGTGTTTTGAAACACCCTGTATATATATTCCAATACTCATGAACTCAGAGACGAAACATAACAAAAATATAGAGAGTCATACCTTCTACAACAAAATTATTTTGTAAACATGATGGTATAAAAGTTTGTTTTTTGTTCCACAAAATTTTGAAATAACTTAATTACGTTATGTGTGCACAAAAATGAGGCTTTTCAATTCCAAAGTAAAATTACAGAAGCCTTTCTGTGCAATGTTGCAGATAATATCATCAGTGGATTTTGATTTACAAAAAAAAGTAATGACTGATCAGGAAATGCATGTGTTTGTGGAATGGTTTTCCAGAGCTAAGGTGAACATTGTAACACTCCCTAATTGGCAAGGCTCGCTGGGAGAATGAAACCTTTATGTCAATTTGGATCGAACACCTCTCAAGCCATCCCCATTGATAACCCGTTTGGCTTTCTGTACGAATATGTTATTTAAAAATACTACGTCCAGAAAATTTAAATGAAATAAAGTTTTTAACCATACAATAACGACGTTTTATTTAATTGTTTCTTGTCAATTTCAAAACAATGAACGTATTGACATTTATCTGAAGCAATATACTGGCAAACAACTCAAAATACGAAATCACTCAACACACCAGTATCTCGAATAATCTTATTTACCAATTGGTTTAATTCTACTAATATTTATCTATGACTAAGTTCACAAGCATAAGTTAAGTGACAATTCTGGTCACCAGAAACGCTTATCTTTAATTTACAAATCAAGAAAGCATTTATATATTCATTTATTACCTTCATTTCTACCTTAAAAGTATTTCCGAGTCGTGAACAACAATCTAGTTAACCAAGTGTAAATGTTAATTAATTAAAAGTTAACCAAGAAACCAGTTAATCGGTTTCGTATGGTTTTGATGCGGTATCTCACAGCAAATTCATGCAAAAAAATGATGAAAATGGGTGTGAGTGACAAGATATTGAGATGGTTAAGCAATTGGTTAACGAATCGTAAGCAACGCTTTGTAGCTAATTGAATTTACTCAGATTGAAAAATTATTGTGAGTGGAGTCTCTCAAGGATCTAGGGCGTGCTGAAGGATCTCAAGGGAGGTGAATGACTTATAGGAATAAGTCGGATCTTTTTTGTTAGCAAATTTGCGGACGACACTAAGGTCTTACGAATTGTAAATATTGAAGCTGAAGCCCGGTTTCTCCAAAACGATATAGATAAACTAGCGGACAGGGCGCAAAAGTGGGCTATGATCTTTAATGTTCAGAAATGCTGAGTGATGGATTTCGGCAGTAAAAGTAAAGAGTTTAGTTACCAAATAGAAGGGAAAGAACTAACGACGGTGTATTGTATGAAAGACTTCAGTGTTATTGTGACTTAAGATCTTAAATTTGGTAATCAGTACTGTAAAGAAAATCGTTACTTATTGTCGACGCCGGGACTCGAACCCGGAACGTTCTACTCCGGAGAGCCGCTTTAACCAGTTAAGCTACGTCGACTCTTGTCT
>JJRW01S0000197.1:241201-257656 GCA_001188405.1 Loxosceles reclusa
TCCTTATTAATAAATGCATTATCATAGAAGTTCTTTTTTAGAATTTTTATCTCTTTATTTATGGAGACTATCTATGGGAGCTAGCTACTCTATGCGCAGATGTTTCTCCTCCTGTAGATGTTTGCGCCATTCCAGATCTATGTGATTTCACGTTGTCGCCCTGTACCATAAAATGTTCGCCAATTCCAACTTCATAAATGCGGGCATAATCATTAAGAATACTGCATCTGTACACTTGAACAGTTACGGTTCTACGTGACAAGACATGGAGATCTGTGCGTTACCTAAGGCAATTTCTCCTCAAACACAACACTTCTCCCTCCAAAATAATCTCGTTCTAGCATGATTGAAAGGTGATAGAGGGCTTCAAGTTCTCTCCAAATCAAACAAAACCTGCTATCACTCTGTAAGTTAAATCTGGACTCGTATGTAAAGAGAAAATTTATCTATTGTTCTGTAGTCAAATAGATATGCTGACATGTCCGCTGCAAACGCACTGGACACGTCAGCATATCCGCCAGCCTGTAACGAGAGAGAGAAGTGGTACACGAGGAGTTCGTTGCTTGCCATATAAGCTTCCTTATTGAAAGCGTCTGGGTACAAGTAGAAGATATTATCAATCTTTCTTCGGGTACAGTAAAAGACATTAATTGCGTAGGGGTATCAGTTCCGTTCCTTCGTTTGCATAATTGTAGAAGTCGGCTTTAAGCAATTGTCGTAGCTTTTAGCCTTCCATGACTGAACTCTATGAATGCCGAATTTGTTGTTAAAAATAGTTGCCAAGACCTGCGGACCACAGACGGGCTCACATTTAACCATCTATTCTGCCAATGGCCCCTTATCGTAGATCGTCGGGTAAATGATAGTTCAAGGACATTCTAACAATTTGGCTATGTAAAATGTTTCATCTCACAGTCACAGCAAAAACTACAACCCACTTGTCAAAGCTTTGTTTTTACGTTACTTTCTAATGATGCATACTATGGGCAGCACCACTATTACTCATATGACATTTTAGTTCAGCATCTCATTTGCATAAACATATAATTTAGGTTAGTAACTGTCACTTTATTTTTTACTGTGTTATCACTTTTATGTGATTTATCCTTAATATTTAGAAGCCAGGGTAGTTTCTCTTTGCAAAGACCGAATGCTTTCCTTTGAGGTCTTACTCATGACCAGAGTTCGCAGTTTGGGTACGTAAAGTTGATTATTTTTTACACTTTGTGTGAACGTTTAAAAACAGCTCGTAGACAAACGTTACTTCCTGACTTAAATAAGTAATTTTTCTTTTATTTTCGCGGTTTTTGCTAGAGTCGGAGACCTTGCTGTGAATCCCTATACGAATTTGATCGTTCCATAATTCCAGGGATAATATATATTGTATTTTATGTATATTGTCTAACGACTCTAACTCCCTCCCCTCCCTTTAACACATGAACAACGCCCGAGTCATAAGTCTAACATTTCATACTCCTCTGATAAACAGGGACAGAAACAAACCAGAGAGAGGAAGCCATGTCTAGAGTTGACGTGCATGCAACTATACAAGCCGGACAGTTTTTAAACAATGAGCAGAAATTTCTCAAGGTCTTATAGCTGTCGTACAGTTCAGAGATGGTAAATATAGTTCTGGCCCTTCTTGGGGTGGAACCAGATTTTTTCGGTTAGCATTTGAATGTGCTAATCACTACACAAACAGGACGCAAACCAGATTATTTCAGAACGTTCTTCTTAGTAATATGAGCCAAGTTTTCATTTACTTCTCGGACTTCTATATTTTGAGCGGACTCGAATTTCGAAATAAATTTCAGCCCCTGCGAGCGCAGTATGCATACATCTATACATGGCCGACAGCTTTTAAACAATGAGAACAACTTTTACCCGGTCTTATAGCTTCCGTACACGTTCAGAGCCACAGTTGTGATCATGTATCACAGTTGAAATAAAAGAAACGACTTGTTTGTGTCTGTGTGTGTAAAAATAGTCTCTTTCTTTCGTTTTACGAGAAGCAGCTGGTGAAACTAGTGAAAGAACTTCATTTCATTTTATACAAGTAGAATTTAAGCATTAAACATTTAGTACCATTTAAAATGTCAAATTAAGACGATAGTTGGAAAATGTTCTACGTGATTTGTGAGAAATTCCACTGGTAAAATGTTCTAAGTCAAAACGTAAGGAATTTCTACGATTCAGATAAATAGGATGTAGTTTATTAAGCCAATTAAGAGCCATAAACTAAAAAACAGTAAAAATTAAAAGTTTTCACAGAAACTTAATCTTTAGAAAATAAAATTCTTGAGTACTGAAAGCGGTTAAAATTGTATTACATATTTGAAGTTCTATTGAAGTTGTATCTTGATTCATGTGCCAGTGAGCACTTTGAAATGAATACAGTTTATACGTATACTGTATATTCACTTGTACTTTGTTTATGCCCCAATAAACGAGTTGTTTACATTTTACTTCCGTTTTCTTCATTAGCTAGTTGCTATATTTAAGTTTTATTTAAGTTGGATATTTATTACTTTGTTATTGCAATTGTTGTTTTTCGAATTAAAATTTCAATACTGCAAATCATGATTTCAAACCGTTCAGGCAGGGTTAAATGTCTGAAAGATTCAGAAGGTTTTTTTATCTGACACTTTGCGTTCTCAGAACTTTACTTTTGGTGCTAGATCTGATGAATCTCATGCTCAGTTTGAGGGTGCTGTTCAGCAGAGCCTTGCGATTGTCTGAATAAAATTTATATTCTGATATTTACCAATACACTTATACATAGCAAATAGGAAAAAGAATGCAGTTTGAGCTGCATCGCTTATAACTGCGCTGTTTTCGCTACAGCACGCTATAGAAGTTTTCTTATGTCAGGAGAATCCTAGTCGTTTTAACAGTCTTCTGCTGAATCGCTTACGCACTTAGAATTATAGTTGGACAGTGTTGTACTAGGTTTGGAACGACGAAGATTCACCAATTCCACTTGATCTTACATTTGTTGACTTGAATGACGTCAGCTCAATTTTCAACAGGTTTTCCGTCCTGTTTATAAAACTTTTCCTCTAAGGATGGTTTGGTCTAGAAGAATTGGAAGTTGCAATAGTTTATCGTTATTCTATGCCTGTATTTTAATTTCATGTAAAACACGAATTTGTTCACTAGCTTTAAAGACCAAAAGTTTTATTCATTTTTTATGTAGAAGTGTAGCTAAATTGAGCATGTGTGTTCAACAGAAAAGAACAGAAGTTTCAACAGAAAAGTTTTTTAAAATTCACTGAATTAAGTACAGGCAAAGCTGTAACAAAATTTGTTATAGTTAAAGAGAATTGTGCTACTACCTTGCTATATCTCATTATCTTCAGGTTTGCTGACGCAATTGCAAATATTTCTGTACATTCTCTAGAGGCCATAGACTCTTCACATTTTGAAGCTTCAGTTTCAACGTGAGAAACAATGTAAGAAATTATTTAATTGGTGCAATGTGTAAGGGATATTTCAAGCTATTTCAGGGAACGTGCATTTGTTGAGAGTTGTGCCGAAAGTAAATAAAATTCTTAATTGTCTAAATTGTTCCATATGCAGCTTTATAATATTTAGCGTATAACTATTAGCTCATGCGTGATAAAAGAATTCTTTTGGAACTAATGAGACTCATAATACAAGTACTTGTAAAATATTGCAGCCCGACACAGCAGTTTTGCCTCGTAAGTAATTCATTGCGTAATTGTTATAGACTTGTATTACTGCTATATAATTCGTACTCTCTTCTGTTTCTTGATAATTTATGCCACAAAAATGATATTCGCAATGTTAATTAACGAGACAGCAACTGGAAAACCACTAAACAGCGAAAGCATTCTTTGAAAGAAGACTTACTTCCAATTTAAAATTTCTTTACGTAAAGATTCTGCCCTTGTGAATTTTGTTTCAACAATCGGTGTTTCTATGTTGGAAAATAATACGAGCTGATTTCAAAACACAATTTTTTATCGTGCAACGTCCCCAGTGACTGACACGTTCTATTAACGTTTGTAACGAAACGTTGTTGACGCAGGGATTCCAACCCTGAAGCTCCGGAGGAGACGCTTTACCATTTAAGCTACGCCGACGCTTATCTCGGAAGCTTATATTGACGTCCTTTGTGGGTGGATGTTACATCCTTCACCACTTAAAAGAAAGGTCAGGGTAACGATCTGACCTTGAGTGGTGGACTTAACGGTTGGGTCTTTGGCCACTAGTGTGAGTCACTAAGTTCGGGCGCCATTTTGTAAAGAAACGTTGTCGACGCCGGGATTCGATCCAAAAACTTTCAGCTACGGAAGAACCTCTTTACCGTTTAAGCTACGCCGACGCTTATCTGGGAAGCTTATATTGAAGTCCTGTGTGGGTGGACATTACACGTTACCTCTCCAAATGTAAATACGCGCCTTGCGGAAGTACACTTTTGGTCTACGGCGCCCGTTTGTGTGTGTTGCCTTTGACAACCATTCACAATTAGGTGCGTTTGTACTCGTGTCGTGCACGACAACACTAAACTGCTACTGAATAGAAATGAGTGGTCTTCAGTGATGAATAGTGGTTCAGCTGGAGAGAGAGGACGGCCGTGTTTGATCTGAAGGCCCCATGGCAAGCGCCTCAATCCTGCCTTTTCTGTCGAGCGCTACACGTCCCTCAAAACCGGTGTTACGGTTTATTGATCCATCCCATACGTCAGCCGAGCACCTTCAGTCGTGATCCCGGGGGCAATAACAGTGCAGTGATATGTTTAAGACATCCTGCATTCACATGTCGACTCTCATGGCAGGGACCCTGGAGACATTTTTCAGCAGAATATTGCTGGGTCGCACATGACAAGGACTTCACAGGCATATATCCGCAAGGTTTCCACACTTATCAGAGCTGCCCAATCTCCAGATCTATCGCCAACTAAAAATGTGCGAAACCATCTATGATGATAAGATCGCAATCCTACCACTGTGAGCGATCTCGATGTCCGATTACAGAAACTTTGGATAGGTATGTCGCAGGGCACTATGTGTGACCTGTATACCTCCATAGCGTCTCGTATTATATCTCATTTTCAAGTGCAACAGTTTGCTAAAGCCTAATTTCATGTGATCCTTCTACCGAAGTAATCTATCTTTTTGTGATGATATTGTAATCATTTACTTATGTAAACATGAGATTCACATATATAAAGTTTCATTTGTTTTCAATAATTCCTTCATGATATGCGTTGTCTTTTTGCAAATGTGTATATTTCATTAATTCCGGTTGTCTCTTATGTCGCTTACATTAACTATGACAAGAGAAATTCACTAAATGTTAACTTTAAAGTTTAATCGAATATTATCTAAAAGTGTTGACACCCGTCAGGTACCGGAATGGTACAAAGTGAAGCAATATCTCTTACACAACTTGTGTTCGTCTTTTTGTATAACTGATGGGAAAGTAAATGAATACTATCAATTCTGCCACTTGAAATTCAAGTGTAGGAAAATGTAACTATGTGTATAATGTAACATGCACCATGCACCATGAAAGTATGCAGAGTCGGAAGCAAGGAATCAGTTGGCGAGATTCCGCAGCCATCTGCGACAAATGTGGAGCGATATTTGCCCGAGCAACCGGCAGACCACATGTACCTTTCTCCAAGGATCTTTTTGTTTTGAAAATGTCTTGTGCGTTTCCGTGTAGGTAAAAAATCGCAATTTAGTGATCAAGAAATAGTGTTTGGTCTTTGGGGAGGGAGTTTTTTTTTGCTTTAATTATATTTAACGGTGTTTGGCATCTGTCAGCGTGAATGAATCATAATTTATTTTGGGAGCCCACAGATTCTTTTGGTAGAAGTGAACTGTTTACACGAGGGATTGATTTCCGCAGTTGCGAGCGTTGGTGGTGAATGGTTCCTCTTCGTCCTGCTTTGGGTTTCGTTACCTCTTCCATTGGTCGTTCGGCGGACTGAAATGTTTTTGCTCGGTAACACAAAAAGGGCAATCCATTTATTCCGTACGGGTTATAACTAATATAGACGATTTTGTTTTCGGAAACGTATAAGTGATTATTTTGGGGATCAATAATGCGTAATAATTCTTTAATTGCATTTGGTGAATTTAATAAGTGTGGTTCGTAAACTGTAATATCGTTGTAAATCCTACATTATTTATCTAAATACTCTTTACTGTTTTATGTTTGTGATTTTATTTTAATTGAGTAACTTCTCCCGCATTTCTAAATTTCGACCACACATCAATTGTGAATTATTTTCATTTTTGCTTGTCATTCTTTATACATTTAAACGTGTAAATTCCCTTTACGAGCAATCCCGTAACAACTAACAACAATACACGGTTCAAGTCTTTGTTAGGCATGAGTGTGACAGTTCACACATGCACACAGTGTAATATTTCACAATTTCCAGCAGAATATTGAAGATAAAACCAAAATTTTGGAGATAACTTTTGTTTGGGGGGGGGAGACTTTTTACAAGTTTCTATTTCAATAGCTAATTGGCAAGCTTAGTATTGATTCCAATGCATTTGCAGCTTGAAATTATCTATGTTCATACGTATTCTTTCATGAGCTATATAGCGCATGAAAGGGTGCTTAAGAAAATATAACATTATAACATAAAAATCGACGCACCATGAAGGAATTATCCGAATGGGGAGAAAATCGGTAAATGTGATGTACATGTGCCGAAACCGAAACGATAACAGTATTATACGAATGGAATGTCTCATTCAAGAACAAAAACAATTAATGATGTGTTGGCCGACCTCTGGCCCTGATGATACAAGCTGTCACTCGGCTGGGCATTGACGTTAGAGTTGGCGGTTGCCGTCCTGCGGGATTGCTTGCCATACACGTTCCAGTTGGTGAATTAGATCGGCGCGATAAATGGGCAGTCATGAACGTCTTCTCTTCAAACCCCAAACGTGCTCTATTGGGAAGAGATCTGGAGATCGCGCTTGCCGGGGAAGTAATGGAGAAGCCCGAAGACAATCTGTAGAAAGGCGTTCCGTGTGCGACCGGACATTATCCTGTTGGAACGTAAGTCCAGTGGTCCGTGAAAAGGAAGGGCAACACAACGGAGCGTGGAATCCCGTCGACGTACTGCCGTGCCGTAAGGGTGTGACGGATGACAACCAAAGGGGTCCGGCTATCAAATGAAATGGCACCACATGCCATAAATTTTGTTCGTCGGGCTGTGGCAGACGACAGTCAGGTGAGTACACCGCCGCTGTCCTAGACGTCTCCAGATGCGGCTTCGTTGACCTTCGAAGCGGGGCTCGTCTCTGAAAAAATTCTACTCTAGTCCGTGGGATTCCAGGTCGAATCCTCCTGGCACCACTAAATACGCTCCTGGCTGTGTACAACGGTGAGTGGGCAGTTGGTGCAATGGCCTTCGTTACCTCAGCTCTCGTTCGCTGAGTCGCCTGTCAGTAGTCATTCCACTCCCTAGGGTTCCGGTTACACGTCGGCTGGATAAGAACGCATCAGATAATGCGATTGCTGATAGGACGATCACTCTGTCCTCCTGTTCTGTCGATGCTCTTGGTCGACCGCTACCTTCTTGACACTCTGTACGGCCATGGTTCACCCATTTCTGCCAACATCGTCGGATGATGGCATCGATTTTCGCAAGCTTTCTAGAGCTAGGGAGCTATTTGTTTAGTTTTCTCTAGCACAAAAATGCTTGCAAAAGTCGCATTGTAACATGAGTGATTGCATTAGTTTTGTTACATCAACACAAGGTGTTAGTAGACTGGTTCAGTGTAGCAGTGATCTTGAATTACTCAAACGTTACTGCTAATTGAGATTTGGAACTGATGCTACAATATAGAAGCGAAGTGTAAATTCTCTCTACAACCTACAACTGTTATTGTTACTGAAGATACAGCGTTATATTTGTGCATACGATGCTGTGGAAGCAACTCATTTTTTTCACATTTCAGAGCAAACAAAGGATTTATGCTTTGTTTGCTCTGAAATGTAAATTAGGTCTTTCTTTTTCCACCACCTCTTTTGAAATGACCAGCCGTTATTTTCCCATGAAATTGCAACGTTTACACATTAGGAATATAATATCACTGGGCATTCACTTGAATGTATAGTCCATCGATGTGCATAATGAAGAATTGCTGGCTTGATGGTTGAAGCGATACATGGTAACGGAAAAAAAATGCCTAATGCTACATGTACCAATTATGTTTAAGGTTTCAGGAGTCAAGAAGCAAACACAAGCACTGAAGTCGAAGCACGCCGAAACTTCAACCTACCTTCTTTTACGTTTCCTTACTCTACACTTATGCATTCGCCACAAATTACATTACAACCTTTGAACCCGAAGGTAGTTGGTTGTCTTCTCACAAGGATCCAAGTAAACCTTTCGGGGAGTGAAGTTTTAACACCTCCTGCTAGAGAGGTTTAGAGCACACATAAATCGTATAGTCCCAGTGAGCACAAACAAGCTACTGGGACAGAAGTTTCATTTTTTTTTCTTCGTTACCTAGAGGTCGGATGCAGCCGTGGGGCCTTTATTCACCAAGGACTGGACTACAACTTGGTACAGAACAGGATGTCCTGGCTGCTCCCCTAAACTAGGTATAAAACATCGGCGGAGCTGAAAAATGAGACATAGTCTCGCTTATCCGGATAGTTGATGTTAGAGGCTACCTCGCAAGGGGGCTAACCCTGAGCCGTGTCCGAGACCCCAAGATCAATGTCTGGAAAATCCAGCTCAACGACGCACACCGGTCCCTGCCATATGTGCCATATCTGCAATAATGCCCGGTTAACGCAAGTCGTGGTCCAGAACCGAAGGCCTGGGATCGTGCCCACCGAGGACGGTAATCATCCAATTACGATGCTGCGCTATCGGCTCAGTGCAGTGAAGCATCACCTCAAGGCGGTGGCAAGTGTTAAACAAGCATAGAGTTTACCAGAAAAACCCCATACTATTTAAAATATTCAAAGAATAAATATTGCAATAAAGGGTACTTCTTCCAATGTCACTTAATATTTGTTATCGTATATGATGTCGAGAAAGAGATTAGCATTGCTCGGAAAGCAAGACAATTGGCATAAAATATGAAAAATTCGCATAAAGGTTGAAAATCGTAATGCTTACTGTTATTTTACTTTCTAACTGCCCTATCATTAGTTGTTTTATATAATAATTAGATAATTTGTGTATAATTATTCGTTTATTACATCTTTTAACTGACTTTACACGTTATTTTATGAAAAAGATAGATATTTTATGACATAACTGAATTATATATGCACTTTAACGGCAGCATATACATTTCAAAATGCGATGCTATTTCATGGTATATTAATATGCGACGAATATTCATGGTATATTAAACACATTTCCAGAGCAAGGTAAAAAAGGCATATTGCAAAAGTAATAGGAAATTCTGCAATATAAATCATGCATTTTGTACTTGAAGCTGAGGAAACTCTAGCTAGCAGGCAAAAGAGGAAAAAGAAAGAGGTATACATATTTCGTCGAAATTTCAAAACGTCAGACAGAAAAGGAAAAAAGCAAACAAATAAAACGTAAGATGTTCCCATTTCCAAATTCGTCTAAACGTTTTTACAGAGAAGGAAAGGCGATGGAAGAATCGCGAAAGGGTTGAAAAGCCTGGCTTCTGGGCTTTAGGGACACGTCTGTTTGATTTGGAGTTTTGTACTTTCGGCAGGAAGGTTTCCAAAAATTTCTTATCCTGATTCTCGAGATCTTTTTCTCTGATTTCTATACGTCAGAAAGTGAGAAAGAAGACTTCGTATACGAACAGACGGTACCAAGCATTCTTGAAAAATTCACATTTATTGTGAAAGCTTACAAAAAGAGAAACTTGCAACTGTATGTTCCTGCCAAAAATTCGTTTTCAGTGTTCCCAGTAATATGATTTTCCACGTAACTGTAGAATAACCTTTAAAAATTGCCGCGCGCCATTGGTTCTCAGGCTCCCGCAGAACATGAAACGTTGACATGGAGTTTTTTTGAGCACATCTCAAGAGAGAGAGAGAGAGAGAATTGCCCTTAAATGCACATTTGGTTTATCTACCCAGCATATTTCTGTGAAAAAAGAAAATCAAAGTTCAAATATAAATTAAAAATAATGTTTAAAATTAGAATAACTAAGTTTTAGTTACCATGCTTTACAATCTTAAAGGTTGAATAAATAATTTAGATATCATTTACCTGGGAAAATTATATCAAAGAAACCTGAAATAAAGTTCTATGTTCCGATTCTGTTACAATATGTATGTTCCAAATACCAACTTCGTTTATTTCGGACAAATCAAGTTAATATCAATTAAGACTCTTAGAAAAATTAGTTCTTTTGTTTGGTTTAAATTGAATAAATACGAGAAGATAAGAAAAAAGAAAAGCTTAACTTTAACTTGCGGTAACCGTACAAATCACTTTCTAACGCTCAAGTTTGCTTTTAGGCTTTCAAAGCTTTTAAATTTGATTTTAAATCTTAATCTATCTCCTTAAGATGTACTTCTGACTCTTACTGCTGCTAAAAGAGATTCAGCTTCCAGAAAGATCATAACTGAATATTTAAAATAGCTTTTTCATTACCTGATTATCCACTTTAGGCTTAATAACACGTTTGTTTTCTTTTTTCCCTACCTTTAGGTATTTTCAGGAAGCCCATTGTAGCACCTGGGACTGCAATTAGAAGTATGACGTCAGCGTTGACAGTTAATGGACCAGCTTAGACTAGCAAAGCGGATTGGGGGAGTTAATAGCCACTACTAGTAAGGAATCGACGTCATAGACGCTACAATATACCTTATACGTCATGAAAATCTACTGAAATGTTTCAAACTAAAGCGTGATTTACCACGCCAATTTCCCTGGTGTTGCCTTTGAGACTTAAAGCATGTTTTGTACCTCATTAAAAATGTTTGTTAGTACAATTTGAACTATCTCACCCTCCACCCCAGAATTTTACCTTGGATTCTTACATTGCTTTTAATAAGCAGGCCACGGAAGCGGGAAGTAATATATTAAATAATTATTCAATAAGTAATGAAGGGTAGAATTCGGTTGCCATGGAAGTTTGCTACTCATGTAAGTCAAGATACGTGCCGAGTAAGCTCAAAATTGAATCAATTAAACTTTTTATTCTATGGGAGTTTTTCAACATTTTGTAAGGCAGGTCGCTGACTCTCCTACGGTCACGTTGCTGTCTTAATATACACGTACGAATATAATTATTTGGTTTGCGAAGGAATAAACTCTCATAACTGGCAATTCTACATTCAAAATAGTGCATTTCTACAAACATTAAAATCGGACCACACACACGTATTTGGGAGTGGTCAGATTTTAATGTTTGTACAATCACAGTTTGTAGATGTACGCACATCGATTTTGTGGGTTTTACACTTGTAAAGCCTTCTGAGGTTTTTCCCCTTTCCTTTCGGAAGTATAATATTTTTTCTTTCTGTACGTTTTCTCATCATGTTTAGTTTCTATTGACAATGTAGCCATTTTCCTTTGTTGGGGTGATTGTGTGTTTTTTCTTATATGTTTGGATTTTCTTGTGTTTTTGTTTTTTATTTCTTTGGAATTGGTCTTGTCATGCTTTGTGGTGGATTGTGACGGCGGGACCCTGTTCCTTAACTAAAGTACTAGGGTAGTTTCGAGAATGGGTTTATTCCATATATGTTGAAGACGGAAAGAGTTTCCGAAATATTATGGATTTTATGGGTAGTTGTGTGTATATGTTTTTCTTTGTATATAGTTGTTTCATGTGAAATTCATTCATTTCTTGTGTATTTTTTTCTTTTTTGTAACGAGAGAACACTGTTACTCATTTTATGCTAATATTATACATATAACGACGGAAAAATTATCCGCAATTTTATGGGTTTTATGGGGGATAGGTGTATATTTTTCTTTGTATATAATTGTTGCATTTAATTTTTGTTCCTTTATCTTTTGTGTATTTTTTGGTTTGTTGTGACGAGGGAGCTCTATTCATTAATTTGTGTTAGTGTATGCATGTTAGATTTTTAAAGTGGTCAGCCATGGTAGGGCTTTGCCTGTTGCTGACTTTAGTTTTGCATTTGTATTTGAATTTGGATTATATGTATATTGATAAAATGGAGTCCGAAGAAGTTGAAAATTATATTTATCGTGACAAAATATGTCTGCACATGTAAACTTAATTATTGAAACTAGCCGCATAGTAAAATTTGGATGTAGAAGTTTCGAAACAAATAGAGTAATAGGGTAATATTTAAAGAAAATGTGCCATTGCGTATTCGAAAGGGGAAGTCTTCAACCAGCGTACGCATATGTTCAACAAATGGCAGGTTTCCTTGGGCGAAAAGAATAAATATGTGCTTGAGCTATGTAATTCTTTTGCAATTCGCATACAGATACAAGGACATCTTGATGAAGTTATATTTTCTCTGATAGTGTATAAAGCGGTAGTGTATATAGCGTTTAATCGGGTAGTGTATATAGTGTAAAGAATGACTTTACTCTATGTCGCCGCCGGGAATCGAGCCCGGAACGTTCCACTCCAGAGAGCCGCTTTAATCAGTTAAGCTACGCCGACAGAAGATTTCTGTTCTTATTTTGAACTCTTTTGTGGAGGTGGGCATTACAATAGCGCGTTTGACCGTACAGTGATCGTGTTTATATATTTCACAGCGTAAATACATTGAATAATAGTATGTACATTGTAATGCCCACCCACACAAAAGACTTAAAAATAAGATTGGATAGGCAAAAGTCGACGTAGCTTAACTGGTTAAAGCGGCTCTCCGGAGTAGAACGTTCCGGGTTCGATTCCCTGCGTCGACATGAAGTAAAGATTTTCTCTACAACATAGAACATGTGCTGGAGAAGAAGGAACTGTTTTCCGCAATAACACAAACTGTTCACGATAAGCAAATCTTTGTAGCAGTCTACTCATTTTGCATCTGTATAAACAGAATGTAATTTCGAATGGTGACTGACGAAAGCTCATTGCAATTTGTGAGTTTTACTTTTTATGCCTTTGCATGGAGAAGGCTGCTATCATGTCTTCTTCTACCGAACCGATTCATATTATTTGATGTAATAAGACTTTACCACCACGCATCTATCAATCGAACACTCATCTCTCTCCGTCATTTTTATCAAACGTTAGCAAAATCCCGCCTTCTGTGCATCTCCCTACGAAGAACAATCCAAGAAAACCGTGTAATCATCCTCCCAAAGGACCATCTAGAACCGTGACTTACCCGGGCATTCCCGCCAAGCACCACAAATAAACTATATGGAGAACTACACCACCTGCAAACACCAAACCTCACTCAAAACAACCATCCTCCTACTACCAGGCATACTTCGTACCAAATCAGTCGCCTCTTACGACACATAGTTTGTTTTTAGCATTTCCCTGCTTTTGACCTGCTAAGGTGAGAAAACCGTCGCCATCTTGAAAAACGATGTTTTGTCCGTCTACTAAAGACCACCTCACGTTACTAAAGGTTAGCCGCAACTTACCATCCCTAAATACGCTCAAATGTGTATTTACGCTTGGCGGTAATTTGTTCTATGTCCGCTTCCTACCCCACCCGTGAACTTGGATCATACGACAAGATATACTCGAGCATTTGACGTTTTAAGCGTACATTGGCCTAGTGCGATCCGTTGCCCCCGCCCTTATACTCACATGTTCCCGTCATGCCCTTATGATTGTTCGGCATGGCGACTACTTGGTTGGGGAGATTTAGTATTCTGGAATAGAGCGAAGTATCACATTCAAAACTGGTGTTTTTGGACCTCTAGTTGGGAACCGGTATCAAAACACAGTTGAAGGAGTCGACTGTAGCATCCATCACTGTAACAAGACTGCAGCATGCCATCTAGCGGCGTTTCGGAGCTTGACAGCGTGGAGGGTAGTTCGTCCGTATGTTATATCATATAACGTATAACGTTAGAAGTAAATTATATAAGCAAATTTTGTACAGTTCTTTAAAGGTAAGAAACATGTGTTTATGTTTTTGCTTTAACCTTTACGAAGTAGCCAATTTTAAACGCAAGCTGCATTAAAAATATAAATTTTTTTTATATGTTTTTCATAATTTCAGCAATTTATGAATGATTTGCGGAAATGACTTTTCGATGAGAAAAGCTTCTTCGCAGAGAAATAAAAATATTGCCCCTGTAAGGAATCATAGTATGTCCCCTCAGAATATGTGGCAACAAAACACGTTCAAAAATATCGCAGGTGAATATCTCTAAAGTAACAGAAAAGGATTTCGTTCCATAACCTTCTAAAGTAATATTTTTCTGGAAGGTTCTAAAAGCCTTTGAAATGTCACCGAACGTAAAAGAAAGAAGAATCAACAGACCCGATCTTTTCTGTCAGTTGATATTTTATTGCGCTTGGTAAAGATTTTGAAAGTTAATTTTAGAATCTTTGAAACCAATGAACAGAGTTCTACTTTTTGATTGATCACACTCAAGGGGAAGTAGAGTCTCGCCGGTGATAGATTGTTCACTTTAAGACTTGCTGAGCAGTTCAAACAGGATGCATTAATCCAAAGTTCAGTGCACTTTCAATTCACTTCTAGTTTATATTTGGCCGAAAGAGCGAGAGTAGAAAGCTTTTGGAAAATACATGAAAAATTTCTGTCCAGGCCATAGCTTGTTTTTGACATGTTTTAGAGTTATGAATGAACGAAGCCGTCTACATAAGAAGGATTCTACGACTAGTGACTCAGAACGAGTTGAGTTTGAGTGGTAACGAATCAACACGGGAAACTGAGAACGGCGGAATGTTAGTGGAATTTCGCTTATTCCTCAATCACACCCGTTTAGGATTGTTTTCTCAATGATTCACAATAAAGGTAACTCGAAATCACTAAATATAAAACTGTCAATTCAATTAAAAAAATAGTACATAATCTTCCTAAGCCTACATCTGAAACATAGATGATATAGTATAAAGGAATTTGCACCATATGAACCTAAGCCAGTTCCGGTTTTTAACTCTTTTCAAATTCAGTTTTTCACCAATAAAGATTTGGACCCTTCTAAAAGGTTTTGCTCTTCATAACGTTTCTGCTCTTCAATAAAAAATAAGTTTTTTGACACGTAATCTTTATGTTCTTTTACACAGCATTTCTCCTAACGTCATTTCGTAGCATTTCGTAATCTCCTTTTTCTACCGTCTTTTTTTTTCTTGCTGCACAAGCGGATGAAAAGTTAGTTTTGACTGTTTGGCTTTATGTTAATAAGGGTTGGGAGTGGTTATTGAGATCATTATAAGATATGTAACAGAATTCAGAATCGAGGTGCTCACGATGAGGAAAACAAACGCTTAATGCAAATGAGAAAAGAATTGGGTAAGACTCTTTTGTATTTTGTGGGCATTACAGACACGTTTGCACTTGGTCAGTGGGAAGTTTTATTGGATTCTCTGATTTTCCGTAACTAGCCAATGTTTGGCGAACAATTTTACCAGACAAAAACAAAGGCATTGGGATGTAACGGGTGAGTCACGGCGAGAGTTGCCATTGACTTTCCACAGTAATTGTGGTGAATCACAAAAGCTGAACCTGCTCTCCAAGTCGCAGAAGATTTGTGATGAAATTCGCAACTTTGTTTTCGTAAGATTGCCTATCGACCTCAATTCCGAAAGTTACTATCCCTGTACTACGCCTGTTGAGAGCTTACCGCTGGGTTAGCCATTCGCTCTTCCTGCGACAGTACATATGAAACCCAGTTCCAACCACAGATTTGTATCGGGTTCAAGTTTCAGTGAGGACAAATGAACTCTAGTGAGTTAAGCAAACTCTTAGTCATCTCTGCCGCTATGCTTAGGGTACAGAAACTGCTCTGGGGACAAACCAACGACATTGGATTTGAAGTTGTTTCCACTATCGCATCTACCAGGCTGTAGAGCCTCTGAGCGAGATAAATAAATCATGAAGTTCCGTATGCAAAGAAAAAGTATGCATATTACAAAATTTTGTTTTCTCATAAAATAAACGTTCATGTTATATTACCTAAATGCTTCGCAAAGCTTCATTTTAACTCTTGTCTAACATTTACACCAGCGCCGATCGTCATCTTTACGGATCGTAGCATTGTGAGGCCCTAGACGCAGTGTTTTGTGAAAGAACCTCTTCCACGATTATTTTACGTTTGTTTAAGCAGTAAACAACAGGAGAACCTTCTTATCGTTAAATTTCGAATATCCATTTAGCCTTTCTATATACGAAACCGCATGTAGTATTATGCTTACCCTCAGGCGTTTCGTTTATAACCCGATTTTTTGCAGTACATGGAAAACAAAATTCTTTGAAGTTTCTTACCCTAAGTTCACTTTCCATGTCTTCATTTCACTGTAATGTGTCCGCCTCACCACAAAAGCCTCGAAAGTAAGCTTCCCAGATAAACGGCGGCGTTACTTAAATGGAAAA
>JJRW01S0000203.1:92881-105939 GCA_001188405.1 Loxosceles reclusa
TCGGACGATCAAAATTTATATCCGCAACTTCAGAAAATTCGGTCGCCTTTACTGGGTACTTTGTGTGCTTAAAATTTCTTCAAAGGAGGTTAGAAGTACCCTCGGAAAATTCAGATCACTTCAGACAAGAGTCGTTACTCGGTAATACGAGGCAGCGTCACTGACAGTTAGAATGACTTCACTTATTTCTTTTTCGCTGCGCAAACTGGTTTGCCTTTTTATTTAATCACTTGTAGACGTGATTTCTCCTGATTCTCGTGGAGACGTATGCAGCGTTTAATAATACGTTACTGAGGTTAGGGGTTTTGAGCTAGTTGTCACTACAAACTACATCTGAAAATGTTTGTAAAATTCTCCGGAAGGAAGCTGAAGATGTACATGCAAACATTTTCAAGTCAACACTCGAGAATCTGGCGAGGGGTTAATTGGTTGTTTTGTTGATCGGAATATAATGACCGAAGGACCTGCGAAGGTCTGCTGTACCAAGCACAGGTGTAAGGTTTTCTACACAAAATACTTCTATCTAAATGCTAGTCAGTATAGCTTAATATTGGTAAAGTGGTCACTCTGGAGATGACAGATCCGTAGGTTCGAATCCCGGCATCAACAAAAGGGAAGTTACTTTACACAGGGTAGATTGGGAACTGACGATCGTGATTAAGTGTATCAATTAGTGAATCAGGGGAACAATCAAACAATCGAGGATTCACTGATCAATGTTTACCAATCAATTGATTAAGGAAAGATTTACTCATTAAAACATGAAAATTTAAACGATGAATGCATTTTCGAAAGATGATCGAACGGCAAAACAGTAAATCTGAAAGTTCAAACTATTAAGATATGAAAACAATTAAAGTTAAAAGCATAATAAATTCTTATATAAACCAGTTTGTATGTTTAAGATTTCGATCTTACGTTTTTCTTTAAATGTGTTTTATTTTTGTTTTGCTTATCATCCCGACAATTTTTTTCTAACGCCCCGTAAATCGTAACAGTATATTATTTCTTTTAGTAATTTAGTAATTGGAAATAAACTCTATATGTTCGCATAAAACAAAAGAATATTTTAATGTATGTTATGTTTACTCTCTCTAGTGCCCACGTTGTAAAAAGAAAAACTTCCCTTTTGTGGACGCTGGGATTCGAACCAACGGATCTGTCATTTTCAGAGTGACCGCTTTACCGAATAAGTTACGCGAACGTTTATCTGGGAAGTTTAATATTGAAGTTTGTTCTTGGGGCGTTCAGGTTACGCTTTACCAGTGGTTCTCAAACTGTGGTTCAAATATTTCACCAATGCTCCGCGTAAGGCTCTTGTGATATACATTCCAGAAGACCCAGGTGTCGCAGAAACCTACCTAGCCCATTTTTCCCAGGGAATCATTGAAAAAATATCGAAGTATTTCACGCTGGGGCGTTTAATAATATATTTTTCAACTAGGGCTGAATTACGAATGCAAATGTAGTCCTGCTCCACTTGTATCTCACTTTATATTGTATCTCGAAAACCGTTTTCCCTTTTCTTCTGAAGTAGAAACGTTTTATTTATCATCACAGAACTGCGATATGGTTCTTGACTTGGCCTCAAACATAGAAATGAAAACGGTTTTCAAAGAAAAAACATTGCATGGTATTTAGTATCACGTTACCATTCCTAACAACATGTTGTTGAGAATTTGTCTTCCCCATATGGGGGGTCTGTAATGTCCGCCCACAAAGAACTTCATTATAAGCTACCCAGTTACCCCCTCGGCGTAGTTTAACCGGTAACGCGGTTCCCCCGGAGCTGCACGTTTTTGGTTCGAATCCCGGCGTCGACAACTTTTCTTTACAAAATAGCGCCTGAACACGGACTCACACTAGTGGCCAAAAACCCAACCGTTAGGTCCCCACTCGAGGTCCGGTCGTTACCCTGACCTCCCTTTCAAGTAGGGAAGGATGTAATATCCACCCACAAAGAACTAACTTCATTATAAGCTACCCAGTTACTACGTCGGCGTAGCTTAACCGGAAAAGCGGTTCCTCCGGATATGAACGTTCCGGGCTTGAATCCCGAGGTAGAAAATTTCGTTTATAGGTCTCAGGACTAAAACGAGAAACCGATCAGAAAAAGAGAAACAGACGTGAGATTGAAACTGTCTTCGTCTGAACTTGACTTCCCCGTATTTGTCGATGGATGCTTGAGGTTTTATGGCTGAAGAACCTATTACAATCATGCTGTGCCATATATAAGATAAACATGAACGAGTTAAAGGCACACATACAGAACCATGCCGACTTGGACTCGAACCCGGGCTCCTCCGAAGACCAGCTCGTCACTATTACCACTGCGCCACTGGAGTGGATGAGACAGTATTATCCATCTCACTAATGATATATGAAGAGACAGGTACAAAAGCGTTTCAGATCAGCATATCTATCGAATCTAAAGTTTTTGAGTCAAAACTAACGATTCGGAATGCAGTGGCCCCCGTTTGTGGTGAGTGTCTCCGATATGGTCCGTAGTTGTCAAAAGTTTGAGAAACACTGCTGCTATAATATGTCATGTTTCATGAACTACAAAATTTCAAAACCTGCAGCATGTGTGTGCTTATAAATAAAATTATTATGTTCTATTTTATTTGATATGTGAAATAGTGACATAATTTTGCAAATTTTTCGTTTATTTTTTTTCCAGATTTGAAACTCACTACTGCTTTGAATGGAGGTCTATAGGAATGCCAGATTTGAGAAGAGTTCAGGAATTTTACTGCAGTGTTTGTTAACATACAACTGCAGAATGTATACCGCTGAAGCCCTGCCGCAGACGAACTGCACCTTTCGACAGTCCGTGACTTAATGCAACTAACGGAACGGGTCGGGAAGCGCAAACAAAGTCGGAAAACATAGAAAAGTGTATTTTCGACCAACTAATCCACATACATATCAATCCAAACGCAGCACAACAATAGACTGCACTCAGTCTTACCACCGAGAGAAATTAAAAAGAACTATATTTATTACATATAACTGTAAAATAACTGTCTAGATTTTACTGAAGTATTTTTGCATAATCTGAAATTCAGAGTAATGTGATGAAGTGTAGTATCTGTTTTTGTACATAAAGGTGCTATACATGGCGTATGTAAGAACTCGTCACAGTTTGCTAAACGACCAAGAGATTACATTATATTATATATTCAAGATAAGGATACGACATTTTTCATATTTTATTCCTAGTCTGCAAACAACACAATTTAAGCCACAAACTCATTCGTTCATCAATAATAGTTATGAAAAACTGTGAACTTTGTGAAAAGCGAAGATGATATATATACCATTTGATTTAAGTGATAATGCCACAAATACTCCAGAAAAAGAGTTGAGAGAAAAACTGAAGAGTTTCAAAATTATTTTGCGAATAGTTCGTTTACACACCGTTATATTTAAATAAAGATCCAGGAAAGCTAATTAGTTTTTCAAAAAGAATCACTCAGACCCTTTTAATTGAAAAATTGAAATACGTTAGTCATGGTCTGTTCTCTTTAAAGAAAGTATTAGAAACTAGTTAAACTCTTTTAGGTGCTGCACCCTACGGGCAGTTATAGCAAACGTGACAAGAACAATCAATTTAAAGAATTACGAGGTATTTCGAGTAATGAAAGTTTCCCGGTTTCGCCCTCCAGTCGGAGGATGAACAAGAAATTTCCAACGCATATTTATTACTCTTAATGAGACATGAACCTGCCATTAACTCTCGTCTAACCGAGAGCTAGAAAAGTTTACCTTCCCACGTCACTCTTTGGGAAATGTGGAGTTCGTTTGGAAGGGACCTAGACGAGACGGGATTGGTGCAGTTCCCGTCACCTTACTGCGCAAAATCCGGGAAGACGGCGCGCGAAGTGGCAGCATCATCATTCTTATCGAGGTCTCCGAACCCAGTGGACGAGGAATTCGATTTCTCCGGACCGATATCGCCCGTTGAGGTTCGCTCTCCGATACAAAGTGGGTACTTCGTGCGCGATTTGGTTCTTGAAGATCCTCCTTTCGGTTTTAGCATCAAAGGCGGACGGGAGGGTGGAGTGATCGTATCCCGGGTGGTCGTCGGCTCGCCTGCGGACCGTGCACAACTTATACCGGGTGATCAAATTATTTCTGCTAACGGAATATCTTTTTGCAACATCAGACATCGAGATGCATTGCAGGTAACCACTTAATTATTTATTTGTCTTTTGTAATTGCACATTTAAATCAAATTCATCATTTTATGCGCACCATAAAATTGTCAAGCGCTTTTGTGCTACTTATAAGTTTAAAGAAAGAATCTTCAGTTTATATAAATCCACAGAGAAATACTTAAAATAGGCTGTGTATATGAAATGTTACCTCGTTGTACAGTACCTGCACACTTTGCCACATGCTACATGTTACATTGCATATGATACTAAATGGTGCAGTCTTAAGATGATCTACAGGAGTTGAAGATTTTATTCAGTTTGCAAGAAAAAACGAAGAACATTTTGACTAAATAGCCTTTGGCTTTTCTATACTTTCAAAATGAAGCCAACTATATCATCTTCCAGAAATGGAAATATGATTTCATTTCTGGAAGTCGTGATTCGGAGTTAGTTTCTGAAGTTAATCCAATATGTAATTTTCTCGAGGAATATTTAATATAGGCAGTACTGTATATAAAAAGGGGATTCCACGTTGCACAATATACTTACACATTTTGTCACATACTAAATGATACATTGAAGTAATACATGTGCTAAATAGTGCGATCTTAGTATAAGACAAATGATAAAGATATAGCAGAGTTTGTAACAAAGAACAATGTCGCCAAGGATACTTTATTGTGAATAAGCTTGAATTTAACGTGTGAGTAAATAAGCTTTGAGAGAATAAGCTTCAATTTAACATGATCCGTACTTCCAAAACGCCGTCAAATGCACTGCCTGACAGAAAAATTCAACGCTATGAAAGAGCCACTAGAAAGGGATGAAAATCGACACACAGGCAGATAATTAAGATATAAATGACTGATATAACTTCCAAGAATTTAATGCGATCGAATACATGGGGTGGTCAACAGCACATAGGACCACCTTTCTGGGCGCGATACTACCATTAACTTTTGGATGTCAGATTCAGTTAGTGCCCGGATAATGTCTCGAGGTGCCGGTGACCACATCATTTCCATAACCCTCCATTGTTCGTCATCCGTTCGAGGTAACGACACAACGGCCCAACGACTGCTAACCACTTTGTAGGGATGCTCCATCGGATAGAGATTTGGAGACTGCTCTGACCAAGGAAGTGTCTGGATAACTTGCAAGGCTTTCCAGCCAGTGTTCGCTGTACGTGGCAGAGCTTTATCTTGTTGAAAAATAGCATATTACACCCTCTGAAGGTAAGGCATTGCAACCGGCTGCAACACCTCATCCACATATCAGCGTGCCGTCATTTGTCTTCTGTTGTTAACTACACGTGACTGGTTATTGATGCTAATGACTCCCGTTGTCGATCATTTTGGCGTTGCACAGTTGTAGCAAGATTGGAACTCTTACCATGTCGCTTTCCATGTAGCAAGATTGATACTCTTACCATGTCGCTTTTCATGTAGCAAGATTGGGATTCTTACCATGTCGCTTTCCATGTAGCAAGCTTTCAATGTAGCTCTATTAGGAAAAACAATACGAGATCCATCACTAAACACTGCTCTGTGTCATTCGTCACGCCACGAGGCTCGATCATGACATCATTGCAATTTTTCGCGTCGATGAGCTGGTGTCAAAGGCAGTGTTCGTAAAGAACGGTTTGACTACCAGCCGCGTTCGACTCACTGATACTGGGTCATCCAACTCCCCCCACCAATCTTTTTAATGTGTACAGTACTTAATTGTAGGGCCGCCACATACGGTTGCGTTGCTCTCAGGGTGATTGCGTTCATCTATATGTACATGTATCTATGTGACGATTGACATTTTCTTCTTTATTCCATCTTCTTCAAATCCTATGCATAGTCGACACAACTTGGTGTGTTGCAGCTGTAACATGGCGAAAAGTTCATGAAACTGTACGTAGGCCTATGGTGAAATCCTTCATGAACTGTTCAGTTTCCCAAAACTGTCCCAGACACCTTTTCAACTACACTTTTATTCTGAAACAGAAATCAGCCCAAAATACTGGTTTCCGTAGGCGGGAGAAGAAAACAAATGTCTGCTCACCTGTGCTTTCTTCCCTTTTATCTCGCTGACTAATGACGTGGTCAACATGAATTTCAAATCATTAGCAAAAATTGTTGAGTTACGTATTCTTTGAAATTTGTATACTGATACGACGACATCTGTCTGGTGTTGCATTTTCTCCGTCGGGTAGTGTACGTTATCTTCCAACAATAAAATGTGCATAAAAGCGAGTTCTTTCAAAATGTTTTACCGAAGCGGGATTAGGCCACCAGAAGCGTTAGTCTCTGAACTTAATCCTATCTTTAATTCCTTCGTCACTGCAGCTTTCCACATTGCATCCAACGCGTCATTAGGAGCTTGTATGTCCCTCGATCAACTGTAACGCTCTTTAACATTTCGCAGGGGAGAACTAGATTAATGAGAAATGTTTATTTCCGAGTTTGGGTCTCTCCTTCTTCAAAGCCATGTGTATGTAAGACGCAAAGGCCGTCTTTCGATTTTATCCGTCACATAACTCTCAAATGCTTGGAGTTGCAGATGAAATGAGAAATTATTTCTTCCCCACGTTCTGACGAAACTATCTTTAGTTTTGTGACTTTCAGATACACCTCCTCGAAGACAACGTTAATAAAAGATTAATATTCTCACTGTACTAACTGCAGTTGCATACGCACTTTCTCGATTTTCATATAACCTTTCATACTTCTGAATATTTATTCCTTTGTATGCACAATGTACATATTCGTAGCGTTCTTGCTAATATTGGTTACAGGACTCTGAAGCAGACCTCAAGTGTGCCTATGTTGAAGCAATATCATTACAACTCTGGTGGGAATGAATGTGAACTTCGTGGTTGGAGCATGGAACAATAAGTACGAGTTGCCTGGATGGATGAATCTGGGTTTCTGTTGTATCGCTTAGATAACCAGATCAGGGTACTACATCTTGCAGAACACCTGTTCACCAGGTATACCACCGAACGTACAGAGGCAGGTGATGGAAGTATTATGCTTTCGGTGACGTTTTGATTGGCGATCTTGAGACCTGTGGTTGTTGTAGAACTCGCCATAAAGCTGTGGACTATGTTAGTGTCCTTTCTAACTGATTACACCTATTATATCCTCACCACACACACTATTCCTGTGTCCCTCACAAATATTCAGTTCCTGTGAGGAACGCAGAAAGCACGAATAAACGCAGAAATGGAATCTACGCAGAATAATGCCGCACGTCACGAAGTCAAATTTCTGTTCCAACGGCTTGAGGAGCATAATAAGAAATTCCAGTTGATGACCTAGCCTTCAACTCGTTGGGTATTAAGCCTATTTCACACGTTTCAGATACCATTGACTGCCAGCGCGAAACTAAAAACCATTGTCTCGTAATCTATAGGAGTTGTAAAGAAATGTTGCCCTTTTTGTCGACGCCGGTATTCAAACCTACGTATCTGTCACTTTCCATTTAAGCTACACGGACAGGTATCTGGGCAGCTTATTTTCAAACACTTTTGTGGGGGAAACCTGACAGTGACGTTTACGTGCACATCTAGCGCATTCTATCTCTAGACGCTTGATGAGACGCTTGATGATCTATCTCCAGACGCTTGATGAGACGCTTGATGATCTATCTCTAGACGCTTGATGAGACGCTTGATCTATCTCTAGACGCTTGATGATCCATCTCTAGACGCTTGATGATCCATCTCTAGACGCTTGATGATCCATCTCTAGACGCTTGATGAGACGCTTGATGATCTATCTCTAGACGCTGGATGATCTATCTCTAGACGCTTGAGACTTTTCGACGCCCTGCCGTGGAGAATTGCAGCTATTTTGAGTGGCAAGGGTCGACAAATACAGAATTAGATGGGTGGTCACAATGTTTTGGCTGATTAGTGTATACGACCCATTCTTCTCTCTCACATTCGTCCATCTCACCGGAAACTGGATAATTCTATCTTTACAAACATTTTGCGGTTTGATAGGAAAATACCCTTTGAAGTTCATTTTCCTGTTATTTATGACACTAATCGTTTACTGCGAAGATAATTGTTTTTGTAAAACGAGGAAAGAGATACTAATGGCATGTAAACAATATCCGGAGAGTACGGAGAATGCGGTAGAATATCCCAGTCAAACATTAACAATTCGTTTCGAACGATTAAAGACACATTGGGCTTCGTGTTATCGCGCTGGAAAACGACGCTTCTGCTGTGCGTTAATCATGGCATTTTTTTTGCTTATGGTTTCTTTATAACTGCCTCAAGCATTAAGCAGATTTCACTTAAATATTGGAAGTTAGGGATTTATCGGATTGTGAACTTTAATTGTTAGTTTATAAATGAAGTTTCGTCTTCTTCTTCAGTTTGTGCAAATAAAACCAGTATTTTTTTCAAGTAATGGTTTTGCTTTGAGGAATCAGTTCATAATATAATTTCATATAATAATAATAATTCATAATAAGTTCCTTCCAATCCCACCAAATAGGTATCAGCACTTTCTTAGGGTGCTTTTCTTCTGAATGTTCGGTAGTTGATGGGTGTGAACTTCACTGAACTCCTTGGCCTCTAAATTAGCCTGGACATGGACTCCATCAACCATTTGTTGTTCAAATTGGAGATTGTAATATCCACCCACAAATGACTTTAATATAAGCTGCTCAGTTACCCCGTCGGCGTAGCTTAATCGGTAAAGCGGTCACCCTAGAAATGACAGATTCGTTGGTTCGAATACCGGCGTCGACGTAAGTAAATGATTTCTTTACAAGATGCAAGTTTTCGTTACATCACCACTTTCCTAAAATGTACGCGAACTGGAGGATGTATTATTGAGGAATAATACATTTGAGTTCAATAATATATGAGGGCATAGTATTAGATACCTTAGGACAACTACCGGCACATCATTAAATCGATGCCTCGTCGAGCGGCCGCTAAAGGTAGTCCTACGTATTATCAGGAAAATTGCCATAATGCAATTGCTCTTTTGTGTATATTTAAAGGGTTTTCATATCTGAACGCTGTTTTATCAAAAACGAACAACGAAAAACAATAACATTGTATAAGAGATGCAAACTGCATATAAATTGCCGCTAACCTAAGCAAACTCTAGCGTGCAACCGCATACGAATAGCATATACAAGCTAATCATAACTATTTAAAAGTAATTAACAATACAAAAAAAGTGTACTAAAAAGTAATAACTATTTCTTTGTAAAGGCAGTACCGAGTCAACACACATACGAAAACTTCATAACTACCATTAAGTGAGTTAGTTAAGCCATTAATCCGCATTGAATGCATGCTAATTGAAGGCATTGTGTACTCGGCACATTGGTCTCGAAATCACGGAATTGCTGCTCGTTTAATGGCAAAAAAAAATCCGAACTTTTGTGCCAGCGCTTTTTCAGAAATGCCGAAGTTCCTAGAGAAGCCGATGACAAACAACAAACATCGTGCGAAAAGTACAAGAAAAGAATGAGTCTTTTGGCACAAAGTGGAGGGGGGGGGCAACAGCGTGTTGTCAGTAACACACTATCTTTTAACAGGGGAAAGACAAAAACTTTTTCACTGTCTTTTGTCTTTAACAATGATGCGTGGAAAGCGCATCAGGTAGACGACGCTACATTTATTTGACATAATTATTATTGACAAAGTTATTAAAATGTGCCTGTTAAGATTCGAATTGTCATTGTTGGTTTCTTGTCTGTAACAACTATGTTTTCTCATGAAATTATGGATTGGTTTCCTCCGGAGACGGGTATTGTGTTTCAACTCTTTCAAGCAAAATGTTACAACCTCTTTTGTAAAGATATAAAATGGGACATATGCGCGTTCTTCCTAAAATCAATAAATGGGCGCCAGTGTAATAAGATCGCGAGGAAGGTCTAGAGTGTGATTTTGAGCTTGTAAACGCCAAAGAGATAAAAGCAGACTTAAAGTAAAATTGTTTAAAACAGAGAGTTTTTCTTTGCCCCACAGGATAAAAATGATGCATACTATCAGTGAATTATTTCTGAAAAAGATGCTTTGTTCGTTCAGAATGGTAGATTGGTGTGACTTTAAGTTTGTTGGTCATATAAATGCATAATACACTGTGAGGTTCTCCCCCACAAGAGTCTTCGAATATAAGGTGCCTAGGTGTCTGTCGGCGTAGCTTAAACGGTAAAGCGGTCACTCTAGAGATGACAGATCGGTTGGTTGGAATCCCGACGTCGACAAAAGGCAATATTTCTTCACAAATGGCGCCCGAGCATATGCACTCACACTAGTGGCCAAGGACAAAACCATTAGGTCCACCACTCGAGGTCAGGGCAACGACCTGACCTCTCTCTCAAGTGGGGAAGGATGTACGGTCCCTCCCCACACACACGGAAAAAACTTTGAAAACAAGCTTCTCAGATAAACGTCGGCGTAGCTTAACCGGTAACGCGGTCACTCCAGAGCTTACCGATCCGGTGGTTCGAGTCCCGGCATCGACAAAAGGCAAGTTTTCTTTACAACACTTCCTGGCAATTACTAAGGAACAGAGATATTTATTGGAATAATTAATAATAGACATTGATTCAAGAAAAAAATGAAACTTACTATAGATCAAGTTGGAATACTAGGCATTGTAAGGTCCTCCCCACAAAGATTTCGAAATTAAGCTTGCTAGATAAACGTCGGCGTAGCTTAACCGGTAACGCGGTCACTCCAGAGCTTACCGATCCGGTGGTTCGAGTCCCGGCATCGACAAAAGGCAAGTTTTCTTTACAACACTTCCTGGCAATTACTAAGGAACAGAGATATTTATTGGAATAATTAATAATAGACATTGATTCAAGAAAAAAATGAAACTTACTATAGATCAAGTTGGAATACTAGGCATTGTAAGGTCCTCCCCACAAAGATTTCGAAATTAAGCTTGCTAGATAAACGTCGGCGTAGCTTAATCGGCAAAGCGTTGACTCTAGAAATGACAGATTCGTTGGTCCGAATCCCGCGTCAACAAAAGACAGGTTTTATTTACAGCGTTCTTTGTTAAGAAAAATGATATAGATATCGCCTCATAAAAAAACAACATAAGGAAAAACCAACATAAGGAAGAACTTAACTTTAACAACTAGTTATGAATGATACATAAAGTAAAAATGGCAAACAATTATTTATTTGTGTTCTAAACAAAAATACAAACTAAGCAGCGATTAACTTTCGCTCAGGTGCTCACTCTTGGCACATAAATTAAAACTACAAGACTTCAAAAAGACAATTCAGAAATTATTGTCCCAGTAACTGCAAAGTTAATCAAACTTCTTGTGTACTTTTTTAAAGCACTGAATTTTACTCACAATTCTGTATTGTGTAAGTCAATTTAATTTTAAACTGTAACTTTTACGCTTCGTGAGAAAAAACTTTTAATTTTAAATTTATGTCACTTATACCTTTTCAGATTATTAAAGTCTATTTATCTGACTTCAGTTTAACAACATCTATCAATATGAAGGAAGAGAGAGTTGCTCAGATACTTCATATAATCGTGGGACTTTAACATCTACGTTCTTTTGGGACACTTAATTAAGCACTATATAAATGCTTAATACTTCACTTCTGATTAACTGACCTTTGGTCTCTGCTCTGGCAATTACCACATCATCGGCTGCTGCTTCTCTTAAGGATAGGAGAACGAGCGAGGGCAACAACACATGTTTATTTCTTGGTTTCTGCCAGTCATTATTGGCGTGGCTTTCCCTATCTCGTTTCTTCTCGTGTGGAGGCGTATGTCACTGTTAGTCTTGTGACTAAGGGAATGTTAAGTGTTATAAGGAGGTTAGCAAAATCGTTACAAATTTATTGGTACAAGGAACTGCATAGATCATGTTGTGCCAAAAACAGGGTTGACTTGAAACTGACGGCCATGATTAAGTGTATCGATCAGAGGATTTAGAAAAAGAGTCAAACGATTAAGAATTAAGTGATAATGATTACCGATCAACTGATTAAAAAAATATTTACTCCTTAAACGTGGAACTTAGAGGGTGCCTCCGCTGACCTAAATCCGTGGAGGAACGTACCTCTCTTCTCCAATCCCAGTGGAAGAAAATATGCTAGCCGTCGTACAAAGACTGGTGGAGAGTATGCCCTGGAGGGTCGCAGGTATAATCGCTGCTCGTGGAGGCTCCACCAACTACTGAAGGTGAATCAATTTTGTTTTCCTTTTCTGTCACAGGTGTCCAATTACTTTTTGGAAGATAGTTGTAATGACTATAACCTTTCCCTTCCCTATTTAACGTATCACTAACCGCAAAGCGCAAGTGAAATCATTAATGGTTTTACGACGCCCACACTGGAATAGGAAGAGATAAAGTAAGGGAACTCCACGTCAGATTACGTTTGCGGTGCAAAGTATAACATAGTTACGCTCACACGAATGTCGGATCATCTCTCGCAGCTCAGAATTGTTGAGTCGCGTAAATTCAAAATTTCTACGAGCAGAGTCTGTTTCTTGGCTTTTTCACTTAATTTCCTACTGTCTTTAAATTGAAGCGGTGTGTTAAAATTTCTGCCACGTTAGTACACCGTATTCTGTGTACTTAAAATTTCAGTGGAACCAAGATTAAAATTACGAGAAGGAAGCTTATCAGGTTGTCAATTTAGCTGGTTCTACGCTCTAAACTTTTTGGATCACATTGACAGTAAAATAAATAAATAAAGATAATGAAATGTCCGCCTGCACAGGACTAGTCATAGAGACACGAGAATCTAAATTGCTTAAACTGGTAATTGCACATTTCATAGATTCGGAAATGGAGCCTTTCAGGCTGGGTACTTTGCAAATACGTTTACTACTCATTATTGCTTCGAAAATAAACACTTAATAAAATTTTAAGAGTTCAACACTTGTGAAC